>RJWJ010016918.1:0-35056 GCA_004363605.1 Indri indri | reverse complement strand
CAGGAGTTCGAGACCAGCCTGAGCAAGAGCGAGACCCCGTCTCTACCAAAAATAGAAAGAAATTAATTGGACAGCTAAAAATATATATAGAAAAAATTAGCCGGGCATGGTGGCACATGCCTGTAGTCCCAGCTACTCGGGAGGCTGAGACAGTAGGATTGCTCGAGCCCAGGAGTTTGAGGTTGCTGTGAGCTAGGCTAACGCCATGGCACTCGCCCCAGGCAAGAGAGTGAGACTCTGTCTCAAAAAAAAAAAAAAAAGAAGAAGAAGAAGAAGAAGATATATTTCTTAAGTTTGTCCACTGAAAAAATCTAGAAGCAGTGACATCCAAGTATTGGTGAGCATATTAGGTACCCAAATTGTGGTCTCTGTGTATCTTTCCCATTAATGAAAGCCAAGGCTATTTGGAGGAATGGTTGATTCCAAATCTGGGACAAGAAATAAGACAAGATGAGCCTGGGACATTTTGTTGTGCCAGAAAGTAAAGACTGATAGATCATATCAAAAGGAATCAGAAGCCAACCTGAAGGCACTCTTGGCAAAAATGGGGCAATTTGAGCAGGAAAAAAAAATCCTACAGTTAATCAGTACCATTCTTAATATATTTAAAAATGAATTCATATTGATAGAAAGAACACAAAAGAACAAAACAAACAAAACCCTCATTGGACTCCATGGGAAGTGGATGAAACCTTAATTGCAAGGTTAATGGAGAGCTTTATAATGCAGGGATCTGGCTATTACCACCAGAATCTACTGATCTACTAAATGTGAATTAACCAGTATATCACCTTTGCTCTGTTACAAACTGCTTCAAAACATACTTGCTTAAAGCAACCATTTCATTTGCTCACAGTTCTGTGGATCTGCTGGCAGTTTTTCTGGTTGTTCCTTTGCTATCTCTATGGTCAGCTGGCAACTCATGTAATCTGGAGAATCTAGGATGACTTCACCCGCATGTTTTTTGGTTCGCAGGTCAGTTGGTGTAGGTGGCCTCAGCTGGGACTATTCATCTCTGCTCTGAGTTGTTTCTCATCCTCCAGCAGGCTAGCCCACGCTTCTTCAGATGGTAGTCTCAGCATTCTGAAAAGTAGCAAGAAAGGGAAAGCCTCAATGTACAAACACTTCTGGAGCCTCTGCTTGCCAGCGGATTGGCTATTGTCCTGTTTACCAAATCCTGTCACGTGGCCAAGCCCAGGGTCAGAACAAGAGGGGTCTGCCCAGGGGTGTGAATACAAGGAGGTATAGACAAATCAGGTGGACAGGGGGAGCTATTACTGCTACAGTCTACTATTAATGAAATCAAACACTGTACCCCTCCTGATGTGATACTATGTGGTGCACACAGATCAACCTGTGAAATACTCTTGCCAAAATTACCGAACTGAATCTAATCAAACTCTAGAAATAACTTCCATTTTCAGGAAATTCCAGGGATAGAGGAACAAGTAAAATGATACCACAAGGAAACAAACTAGCAGCCATTAATGCCTCTCACTGAAATGTCCAGATCTGTGCTTTTCCTGCACATGGTAAGATATACTTCCCGGCCTTCTTTCTTTGGGTAGTGGCATGTGACCAGTTGTGGCCAATGAGATGAAGAGTAATTGACTTCTAGGGTAAGCATTTAATTGCCTACATGAGACCCTTTAGAGCTCTTTCCTTCATCTGCCATGACGACCAACAACGTTTTGTGTAGTAACTACTTTATCTATCTGGGTCTGGGAGCGAGACTGATGTTTAATAGGTGGCAGAGCTCCCACTCAATCCAAAATGGACGTATAGTAGGAGTGAGAAATAAAGCTTCATTGTTTTAAGCCAATGAGATTTTGGAATTGCTTGTTACCACAGTATAATCTAGCTTATCCTAATGGATACAAACACAAACCTAGAATGCGGTTCATCCTACAGGATAAGTGCACTGGTTTCTTCAGCAAGTCAGTGGCATAAAAAATGTTAATTAAGAGGGTCCATTCTAGATTCAAAGAGACATAAGAGCCCCTATAACCACATGTCATATGTGGATCTTGATGCATACTGATTTGAATAAACAAACTGAAAAAGGATATTTTAAGAAAATTGAGGAAATTTGCTTGTGGACTGGGTGTTATTGTTCATTTTGCAAAGTGTGATACTGACATTCTATAAGAAAATGCCCTTGTTTTTCAGAAATTTGTATGAAACTATGTCTGGATGAAATGGCATGGTATCTGGGATTTGGTTTAAAATACTTAAGTGAGATTTTTTATAATGGAAAAGGGGTTAGTTGAAGCAAATGTGGCAATAAATTACTGAATCTGGGTGATGGATATACGGAGGTTCATTGTACTAGTCTTTCTACTTTTACAGTATGCTTAAATTCTTTATAATAAAGAATAAAAATAAATAATGCTATGGAGGACACCCTTGTGTGTAAATCTTTGCTTGCCTTTTAGATGCTTTCCTTAGATGAGATTCCAAGAAGGAAATCAGTAAAAGGAACAGTCTTAAGGTTCTTGGTACTTCCTGATGAATCGCTTACCAAGATTTGCTGCACAGGTTTACTCTTGGAAAGATAGGTTTTAGACACGTGGAGGAGAGCAGGGGAGGCATTTCGAGAGCAACATCGGTGTAATGAAAGATGTGAAGATGAGTACTCATTCGTAAAACATGTGGGGAAAGATGAATAGGAAAGACTGGCTAGAGCAGAGAGTAAGTCTAAAACTGAACCTTACAGCTGGATCACAGGCCTTTAATGTTTTCAGATATTTTCCTGTAACACTGGAACCATTTAAAGTTTTTGAGAAGAAATGTGACGTAGAGCAATTGTGTTTATGTTCAATAAAATGAAATGCTGAGGATTTTCTTTTCACCAAGTTCCTAAACTGAAATGTCAATAACTCCTTGTATAAGAAACACTGTGTTAAGGCTTGCAGGTTGCTGGAAGGGATCTCCAGAGATTACCTGAGTGATCTCTTTGGCACAGGCCTAGTGAGTTATCTTTAAGTCTTTTTTCTCTGTCTTCTGTGGATGCAGAGAACAAGTGATCATTGTAGTACTTGTGATCCCACTTTATGTATGACATTTGAAAACAGCAAGCTTTGCCTTTATTTTCCTATGCTTTAAAACCACTCCAAATTTCAGGAAATAAATATGACACCTGGCTTTACCTTTTGCCTTGTTTTGTTTTTCATTGCTGAACGTCGTCTTTTTAAAGCCTCATTTGTCCTCAGTTGGCATCTGTTTTCCCCCTCATTTGGCCTTTTCTCCACCTGCCCAGGGACTCCTGACTGTCATTGCACTGTGTGTGCTGTGTGCCTAAGGCGTTTGTGTTTGCTGTTTCCTCTCGTGTCTGTTTAGCTAGCTTCCTCATTTACTTCAGATTGTTACTCAAAATTTCCTGCTCAGTGAGGCTTTCTCCAGCCTCCCCTATCTAAAGGTATAGTGTCCCCTCACCCTTGCAAAAGAAACACATAATTAAAATTCAATTTAAATTTTTCTTCCATTAATGATATCCCATGCATCCTATGAAAGACGAGGGCAGTCCTGCCTCCTTTCAAGTGTGACTTTCTTGGGCGAAGGATTCAATTGATTGAATTGTCCTAGGGTCTCACACCTTTATAGGGACAGCCCTGCTCATCACTGCTTCACATGTAATTTTCTTATTTATCATGTATATCATGTTTACCGTCTCTTTCCCTCACTAGCATGGAAACTCCACAACAGTAGGGAGTTTTGTTGCTTTTGCTCATGATTATATCCTCAAAGCTTAGAATAGTGCCTGGCACACAGATTTTCAATAAACATTTGTCAACTGAATAAATGAACATTGTCCATTTATTTGCATGTCTGTATCTCTTTATACTGTGGAATCCTTGAGGAGCTTTTAATAAAGCTACCCAACAGTATATATACGGTATTTTGGATCACTTACTGTGGGCCAATGTCGATTATAGTGCCTTGCATAAAGTTAAACGAATCAGTATTTATTTAAAGGGATGGATAAAAAAGTAAAAGTCTAATGACCTTTTAACCATGTAACCAACCAAGGCAAAGAACTTTTTTTTGTTTTTTTTGAGACAGAGTCTCACTCTGTTGCCCGGGCTAGAGTGCCCTGGCGTCAGCCTAGCTCACAGCAACCTCAAACTCCTGGGCTCAAGCAATCCTACTGTCTCAGCCTCCCCAGTAGCTGGGACTGCAGGCATGTGCCACCATGCCCGGCTAATTTTTTCTATATATATTTTCAGCTGTCCAATTTCTTTCTATTTTTGGTAGAGATGGGGTCTCGCTCTTGCTCAGGCTGGTCTCGAACTCCTGAGCTCAGAAGGATCTGCCCACCTCGGCCTCCCAGAGTGCTGGGATTACAGGCATGAGCCACCGCGCCCGGCCATAAGGCAAAGAACTTTTACAAAAATGAAAATTACTGTGTTTATCACTCACTTACACAGATTTCTTTGAAAGCTTTGAAGTTGTGAGTCTATTTCAGGAATGCCCCTTTGCAGGTGGGCTTCACCTTCTACGTGATGTTCCAACAGCCTTCTGTGACTTGATCCTGATAGTGAGCCTTCTAAAACTGTGGTCCCCAACCCCCAGGCCTCACAGTACCAGTACCAGTACCAGTCCATGGCCTGTTAGGAACAGCAGGAGGTGAGCGGCGGGTGAGCCAGCAAAGGTTCATCTATATTTATAGCTGTTCCGCTTCGCTCGAATCACTGCCCAAGCTCTGCCTCCTCTCAGACCAGCCACAGCATTAGATTCTCATAGGAATGTGAACCCCACTGTAAACTGCGCGTGCGAGGGATCTGGGTTGGGTGCTCCTGGTGAGGATCTAATGCCTGATGATCTGAGGTGGAGCTGAGGCAGTGATGCTAGCGCTGGGGAGTGGCTGCAGATACAGATTATCATTAGCAGAGACATTTGACTGCACAATAAATGTAATGCGCTTGAATCATCCTGAAACCATCCTCCCACTCCGGTTCATGGAAAAATTGTCTTCCATGAAACTGGTCCCCAGTGCCAAAAAGGCTGGGGACTGCTGTTCTAAAAGATAGTGTGTGGCAGTGTAAAAAGTTTTAAACATGCATATAGTCTTTGACACAGAAATTCTATTTCTAGAAATATATCCTAATGAGATCATTAGATAAGGGACAAATGGATGAAGATTCATAGCAACGCTGTTTATAAAATAAGAAAACCCAGGCTGGGCGCAGTGGCTCACACCTGCAATCTTAGCACTTTGAGAGGCTGAGGCAGGAGGATTGCTTGAGCCCAGGAGTTCGAGACCAGCATGAGCAATATATTGAGACCCCATCACTACAGAAAATAAAAATAGCTGGGCATGGTGGCATCAGCCTGTAGTCCCAGCTACTCAGGAGGCCAAGGCAGGAGGATCGCTTGAACCGAGGAGTTCGAGGAGTCTGAGCTATGATGATACCATTGCACTCTAGCCCAGATGACAGAATGAGACCCTGTCTCAAAAAAAAAAAAAAAAAAAGAAAGGAAACTGGAAACTACTATGCATCCATACATTAGAAAGTATGATATATACAGATAACATATATCATACCTTTTAATGGGTTATGAATTATATATAAATATAGAATGGATACTTCTGGTTAGAGATGGTGAAGTAAAGGGATTTTTACTCCATCCTCTTTCTCAAAACTCATTATTCACAACAAAAAGAATTAGGAAAGAAAAAATGTCATCATCAAGGAAGTAGTTATAACCTCTAACGTCAGACTGGGACACCTACTCACTAAGTACTGTGAAATCGGGATTTTCTTATCCAGAAATCCTTTGATTAGATTCAATAGGGCTGCAAGTAGCTTCAAGAGGATGGAGAATATCCCCACAGAGGCTCAAGCTTAATAACAGAACAGCAGGGGAGACGGAGCTGGAGGGGAAACCAGGCAAGATACACCAAGGAGACTGCCAGAGGTAGAGCGTGGTGAAGGAAGGCACCTTAGCTCAGGATGCCGTAACAAAATAGTGCGGACTGGGTAGCTTAAACAGCAGACATTTATTTCCTCATAGTTCTGGAGGCTGGAAGTCCAAGATCATGGTCAGTTTCTGGTGAGGGCTCCTTTCCTACTTTGTTGGTAGCTGCCATCCTGCTGAGTACTCCCGTGACCTCTTCTTTGTGTGTGTTCATATGCAGACAGACTGAGCTCTCTTGTATCTCTTCTTAAATGACTCTATTTCTATCCTATCAAGGCTCCACCCTTATGACCTCATTTAACCTTAATTACCTCTGTATAGGTCCTATCTCCAAATACAGTGCCATTGAGGGTTAAGGCTTTGACATATGAATTTTGGGGGACGGGGGCACAATTCAGTCCATAGCAGAGGGTGAGAAGGCAACCAAAGCAGACAGAGTGTGACCAAAGGGGATTTCTGTGAGCCCTATGACAAAGGAAGTAATAAACTTAATAAGAGGGTATTTAAGACAACTAATCTAAATGAAAGTTGCAGATTGCCCCAGCTCACTCTTCATCCTATACTATGTTTCAGCAAATAACAAGTCCCATTAAGGAAGACTAGTAATCAGAAAAGACCCAGAAGGGGACTGCTTTAGGTCAGGTTCTCTAGAAACAGAGCCTAAGGTAAGAATTCTTGTAAGAGTGATTTATTGAGGAAGCACTTTGAGGACAAACCTCTAAGGAAGTGAGGGAAACAGGATAAGGCAGATGGAAAAGTTAACCAAAGACGTGGCTTCAGCCTGATCCCAGAGGAGCTCTGGAACATGAATGACACTAGAGAAGTATACTGCCCTACCTTGCAGCAAGGGACCAGGACTTTTGTACTCTCAAACCCCTCAGTCATTGGCCATGGGCCACACTCAGGTGGAGGACATAATCTCTCAGCCATTTCTGGGTAGGACAGCTCCTGTCATGAGGGCAATTCTCAGGAAAAGGTGCATCTGTGAGCACTTGGCAGCCAACACTCGCAGCAGCTGGCAGATGAGTACAATGGCTCAGTAAAAGGCTTCTGGGCAGAGCACCAACATCTACTAGAGTAGTGATTCTCACAGTGTGGTTCCTCAGATAGCAGCTTCAGCCTCATCTGAGAACTTGCTAGTAATGCAAATCCCCTCTCTCAGCCCGGTCCCATTGAATCAGAAACCCTGGGGGTGGGACCCAAGAATTTGTGTTTTAACAAGCCCCCCGGATGATCTTGTTGCATGCCAAAGTTTGAGAACCACTGTAGTATAGGGGCCTATGACTAAAACTGTAAAACAAAAGGATGGGGTGGGGGAAACCCAGAAAAATAAGGCAGATAGAGAACATTTGTTGTAAGAGAAATTATGCAAATAATATACCAAGTCGAGACCCACAGTGAGTTATCTCTCAAAAAGACAGAAAGAACTCAAAGAAGAGACTCAAAGAAAAAGTCTTAAGACAGAAGATGAAAGTGAGTTGGCAGAGCTAAGAAATGAAAGAGAAAAAGCTTTTTCAGAGGTGAAAGCCACATAAGAAACAAAGAAATTATGATGATGATCTGAATTGTAGCCCTCTGCGTTGATCAGGAAAACTGAAATCACTTTAGATATTTAAAGCAGAAACAGAAATACGTAGGGGACTTGGTTACAAAATGTTGAAAAGGCTGGAAGAGCAAATGGAATATGCAATGTAACCCCGAGCTGGAGCCCACCAGCCACACTCACTGTTGACCTTTGGAGGCACCATCGCTGGTTCTGAAGAGAAGCCACCCAGCCACCATGGCTGGCGATTCCGAAGCTGCTACCTACGGTGAGTGCAGCCACCCGCAGTTCCCACGGTCAGAAGTGGGAAGCCTGGGCAATAGCCAGACTCCGTCTCTATAAACAATTAAAAAATTAGCTGGGCATGGTGGTGCACACCTGTAGTCCCAGCTACTGGGCAGGCTAAGGCAGAAGGATCGCTTGAGTCCAGGAGTTGGAGGTTGCAGTGAGCTATGATGACACCACTGCACTCCAGCCAGGGCAAGATCCTGTCTCGAAAAAAAAAAAAAAAAATGTGGAAAGATGGCTTCTCCCTTCAAACTACCTTGTCCACAAATCTCTGAGGTGAAACACAAGAACACGAAACTCAGCCATGTATCCTTCAGGCTTAAAGACAACAGACTGGCAGTCATAAACGTGTAAAACTTCAGGGACTACAGGGTCCGTGTGCCTTTAACAAAACTAGTGGACACTTTCAGTGATCTGATCTGTTTGGCAGATAGGTATCCTGAAATCCTTCCTCAATCAATCGCCTCGCAATGCTGGATAAAATATTTGAATACACCTTTTTAAATTAATGAGCTTACCAGAAATAAAATACTTGGTGGCCAGGAACAAATTGAGAGCCCCACTCTAGGGAGGTGAAGAAGCATTAAAGTCACTGGCCACTCTGGGGGCACCTGCCAGTTCCTGGTAGTCAGAGCTTTGGTCTCCTAGGCCTCCTGCCACGCACAGAGAGAGTGTCTTGGGTCCGCCAGTCCCCACAAAAAGCCAAGTACTACAAAGGGCATCACCCTCAGAGAACAAGCAAACTAGGGGGGACCCCTCCCTTCAAAAGCAGACAGACGTGATGACGTATTTCTTTCAAATCGGTTATGTTCTGAATGCAAAGTATACTCCAATCTGGGCGGGACATGTTAACAAGCTTCTTTCACGTACAAGGACTTTACAGTGTTAGCCCAAAAGAATGGGTTCCTTCCTGGTGTCCAGACCCAGAGAGGTCACCTTCAGAGAGAAAAGCCCCTTCTCTGTCATGAGTTAGAATTGAGCCCAAACCTCTTGCACATATTCGTTTCCCACCTTTGCCCACGCAGTTCTCTCCATTCGAAATGCCCGTCTCCCTTCCCATGTTCTCCAGGCCCCATCCCAAACCAGGGAAATACTGAGCATCCTTGAAAACCAAGCCCAAATGCCACCAGCTCCATAAAGCTTTGCCACACTGACCCAGTTCAGAGGGATTGCTCTCTCTTCTGTGCCCCCTAAGCATTTAGTCTCCACCGCAGCTCTAACATATTCCACCTCGAAATGGTCCTTGTAGTGTATGTCTCGTCCCCCATGAGATGAAGCCGCTGCAGGACAAAGCTGTTCCGTGTGCATGCTTGCATCACCCTGCACCCTGAGGAGAATCAGCTCTCAAGTAATGTTTGATGCATTAAATTGAAAATAATTGAATCGAAGGGGTCTATATTTATCATTCTGAAAACTCCTCAGTTCTAGCTACTCTTATTTGTTGAAAACTGAAGGTTTCTGCTCATTTATAGACATGAATTGGAGGATCATCTGGGAAGTGACTCAGAAAAGTGTTGCCTTATATGCTATGTCGTTTCATGGAACTTAGTTCTTAGGAAGGACAGTGCACAGCTGGGTTTCAGTCCCAGTGTTCTCACAGTGTCTCATTCTCGCTAAACCTCAGAAACTTGGTCAGTTGCTTTGGCAGGATGGAGGATTTTTATTCACTGTTCCTACTGTCTTGTCCTTCCATCCCCCAACACCCAAAAAGGGGGCCCAATGAGGCACTTGTGGAACAATAATGATGATAATCATAATAATAGCCAGCATTTCCATGGCATATTCTCCAAGCCAGGCACAGTTCTGAGTGCTTTACTCATGAATCCTCTAAGGAGGTAGGCACTGTTGATATCCCATTTGATAGTTCAAATATCAAGGCAGCTTAAGCAAAGTCACACAGGTAGCGGGAACTCTGGCCTTGAAGTTAAAGACTGGATTTGAATCTTGACTTGTTATTTGCTAGTTCTGAGAACTTATGCAAGTTACTTAACTCTCTGAGCCTTGATTTTCTCGTCTTTAAAATGGGGATAATTTCTTGGGATATAGAGAGATTCAATGAGAAAATATATCCAAAAGTGCCTGTGTCTGGTAGATGATTAATAATTATTTTTAAAAGAGGAAAATAATAATATTGACATTGTAACAACTAAAGCAGACTCCAAGACAATGTGTTTTCTTGCTGGCAAAATGTCTCCAAGTCCATGGGGAATCATGTTATGAAGGTAGTTTAATTCCAATGTGAAAAATTATTTCCCTCCAGCAAGAGTTCACAAGAAAAAACTACATTTGACATGTAAGACATAGAGATTGAGTCCTCTTCCCATCAAATGGGGTCTTTTCAGGTTATGGTATTTTTGCTGATCAGATTACATTGGGCTATAATAAAAGATAAGGGTGACACAAATTGGAAAAGAAAATGTAAAAATCATAGTGAAGCCATCCAAAATATCCTGATATATTTTAATAATTCTGTATTACCTTGCTGCATCTTATAACATTTTCTTGCAAATCAAGTCACAGCTATGTGTACTTTAGGCTGTGGCCGTCATAAACAAATATGAAAAGAAGCAGAGTTAAAACAGATGAAAACCAATGCTCATCCATTAGTCTGATGTAATCTAACATAAACGACCATTAGGAGACTTGCAAAGACATCAGAGAAACAGAAATTCAGATATGAGCTTCTGCATAACTGAATGACAGCTTTGCCAGTGCCTGTTGTCTGGTTTGATCAAGGTTGTAATGCTTTTGGGAAGCCAATCTGCTCCTCCAGATGATTTGGTTGCTAAGTAAGGATAGTGGAAGAATCCATGGTACAGAGAGCCACATTTCCAAGAAATATACTCAAGATGGTGAAGTGAGTACTCTCCTCTTCCCTGGTAAAATTAGAGATGTGTTACCATAGAAACCCGCCCATCACCACCATCAACTGGTTTAAATCTTTTGGCAAGGAAAGGATTATTGCCTTCTCCCATTTCTACTCCCTCCTCTTCCAATTCCTCATCCCTGCCTAACAACTGGACCTCTTTTAGTGTCCTAAATGAACAATTCTATAAATGCAAATTTGGTAAAATGAATTCGCCTACTTGAAGGGATGCCATATCGAACTACTTCGTGTCAGAGTAGCTGGAGAGAGAAACCATGCCTTAGAAGTATGCCTGTGGAGTACAACTGCTCCTTCACCCGAAGACAGTGTGCGATGAATGTGGTCTCCACAGTGGGGGCAGTGTGAAGTTATACATTCTTTAACAGCTCACTCGCCTAAACAGCTCAAGTGTTACTTCATTTTTTGATTCTAACAATTCATCCTGATTGGGTGTGGTGACCTACACTCCCTAGCTGGGAGTTGTTTGCCTAGATCAGAAATATCTGAGCTAGTAATTCAGCTGGGAACACAGGTCAAAGGTAAAAAGCCAGTTAGGTTGTGGGTAGAGCCAAGCCTTGAGGAGTCCTCTTGCTGGTCACCTAGAATTGGGGGATCTGTCCAGATTAATTGTGGAGCTTTTCCAGAACAGCACGAACTTCCTCTGGATGGTAGTTCCAAGGGCCATATTTACCCTGCAAGAGAAATGAATGAGATATTCCCAGATTTCCAACTTGCAAGGAGCACGTAGGTCTGGAGCTTAGTTGCAAGATCTGGGCAAATGACCTCTATGTGGGAGTCGCCAGTACGCTGAAGTCAGTGGCAGATGCCACCGTGAGGTAGAAGGGGTCACCAGGGAGAGGGTGTAGAGTCGTACCAACAGTTAACAGGACGCGTGGACAGGGCAGGAGGAGGAAAGCTAGAGGAGGTGAAGTGGCGGAGTTTCAGGCAGAGAAAGGAGTCTAGACAGACAAGCTTTTCTTCCCTAATCAGCCCCTCAGACTGGCCTGATCTTCTCCAGGCCTCACGTCAAGTTCTACCCATTCCACCTCGGAACCACCTCCGCCTCTCCAGTCCCACGGCCCTCCCTGCGGCAGCCTCTTCATCCCGCTCCTCAGCCCCTGCTCCCTGCACTCCCTTCTTCGCCCCCATAGCCGGTGAACTAAGGACGGAGCTGATCGTGCCTCTCCCCTGCCCACAGCCCTTCGGGGGCTCTCCTTTGCCCTGAGATGAAGGCCAAGCTCCTTGGTCCAGAACAAGACCCCTGTAATCCAAATGCCCCGAATTCTCTATCCACACTCTGCCCTAATAGGCCTCAGTGCCTTTGCCCACTCTCTTGCCTGTGTTTGCAGTGGTTCTCATCCACCACGCTCACTGGCTCACTCCTTATCCTGCGAGGCCCAAGCAACTGCTACCTCCTCTGAGAAGCCTGTCCTTCCCCGGAGGCTGGAAAACTTAGTCTGAGAGCCAAATCAGTTCCAATGCCTCACACTCTTTCTTTACATATTGTCTGTGGCTGCTTTTGTGCTATAAGAGCAGCATTGAGTTGTTGCGACAGGGATTATTTGGCCCACAAAGTTGAAAATATTTGAAAATCTGGCCTTTTACAAAAAAAGCATGCCGACCCCTGCTCTGGAGTCTCCCAGCACTTGGGATATTGTAATACTCTTACGTGGAATGTAAGCCTTCCTTGTCCCCTAGACTGTGAGTACCTTGAAGTAAGGTGTGAGTTATTTTCAATTCATTTTTGTCTTTCCAGTATTTGCACAGGGCCAAACCCTCTAGGGACTCAGTGCCCAGCTTATGGCAATCATGGCATCTTAGAACCATGTCTCAGGAAACAGGAAAGGAAAAAGGACCTGAATTCTTAAACTGTGACCCTTGACACCCTGGGGATTCATTTGCGAATTGTTGGTTATTTTGCCTGAATAAGTAGGGCTGGCTTGACCTGTGGGCAGAGGAGCATCCATGTGGTTGGGTTTCATCTGTTCTCCAAGGCTTGAAATCCCTTCAGTAGCTATAAAACTTAGTTTCTACCCTCTCAAGGGAGGCCCACGGTGTCTAAGGGGTCAGAGGCTGCACCTCCCTCCCCTGGCCAGGCTGGAAGTCTCGAGGGGAAGCAATCCCCCAAAAGGAGGCCCCATTTCTGTCCCACATCCTTGCTTCACCTGTGCAGCTCCAAACCACAGGGCTCACTCTCTTTGGGCCTCCGCACCCTGCGCCCACCCAATCCCGCTCAGGCCTGCCTCAGAGAGGAGCAGCTTCAGACCCTCCCACTGCGGCCCATCCCATGGGGCATTTAGAATTAAAATCTGAGCCTTGGCCAGTGCGACCCTGGGCAAGTCAATTCCCCTCTCTGAGCATTGTTTATAAAATGAGAACAATGTTCTGTCTCTCAGCTTAAAACCAAACCAGGGCTGGGCCAGTCACCTGGGTTCAAAGGGCAGCCAGGAGGATGCAGCTCCAGTCCAAATACTGGGGACTTTCTTGCACATTATTTCTTCCCCTGTGAGGTGGGGACCAGCACCCCCATTTTACAGAAGATGACACTGAAGCTCCAAGAGGTAAAAGGACTCGCCCATGGTCACATGGCTGGTAAATGGCTGGGCAGTGATTTGAATACAGGTCTGCTTGATACAAAACCCCCTCTTTGCCCGAACCCTCCCTGGGCTCCTTTGCCCTCCCTGGGCCACCTACGCCCGGGTCACCACCTTGTAGAGGATCCTGCCCTCCTGGAGTACGTAGAGCCTCTCGGGCAGCGCCGCGTAGAGCTGGCTGCTCTGGTTCTGCATCGTGTCCACCACCACAGGGCACTGGGGGCTCCTGGCCAGCAGCATGTGGGCTGCCCACAGGCAGTCCTGGAGGTTCCGGTGATTCCTGATGTCCACGTTGTTCTTAAAAGCCCAGCCATCTACAAGGGAAAGGCCAGGCACCAAGTCCTCAGCATGGCACACACTTCCTGCAGACTACATACCTCTCACTTTTAACTGAGGTTCTCAGATAGAGGAGCTCTTGGCCATGATTTGGCCCGTTTCCTATTGTGGCTGAATGTGCGAGGCCACGTAGGAAGCTAGCCATGCATCTAGAGTTGAAGCCCGGTGCTCCCTGCCAGGCCTCTGCTCTCCAACGTGAAACAGCCCAGTGAAGCAGCACTCTGAGATCTTTAATGTGCACATGAATTACTTGGGGACCTCATGAAAGGAAGATTCTGATTCAGTCTGTCTAGGGCGGCACTGAGAGTCTAACTAGCTTCCAGGACGCCAGGACTGCTGGTGCCTGGACCATACTTTGAGAGGCCACTGGGTCTAGACCAGTGGTTCTTGAAGTGTGTGGTCCCCAGACCAGAGGCATCAGCATCACCTGGAAGCTTGTTAGTAAGGCACATTCTCAGGCCCCACCCTAGACCGACCAGGAATGGGGCCCAGCACTCTGTGTTTTAACAGCCTTCCAGATGATTCTAATGCATGCCAAGTTTAAGAGCTACTGCTCTAGAGTTCAGACAGTTTCCCTCCTAATTTTTCTTCACCACAGTGTTCTTTCCAAAATGCAAATCTGACCATGTCACTCTCCTGCTTAGATTTTTCTTGGTGGCTCCCTGTTGCCCTCAGGATAAATCCCAAACGCCTTGGTGTGGTCTACCAGGCTTCAGTGACCTGGCTCCTGCCGATCTCTCCAGCCTGCCTCCAGCTCTTCGCTCCGGCCAGGTGTGTGAAATATTTGGATCCCTTGACCCACTGTGTGACAGTGACAAATCAGATAGCATCTCTCCCATCTTGTGAGAAAATGATACTTGTCTCATTTGGCCACACCAGCCTTCTTGCCTTTTTCAATCTCCATCTTTGAGACTCGGACCAAACTCATGGGTTCAAGCCCCATGAAGGTCAGGGAGATGGAGAGGTGTCTGACCATTTCATAAAGGTCAAGGGGCTTAGATCAAGGTGTGAAAGTTTTAGGGAGGGACATTTCTGCTCATTGGAGGGAGGACTTTCTCATGAACAGGACTGTCTAGCAAAGGAACAAGATTTCCTGTGAAGTAAGGAAGGTGGGTGACCACCAGTCAGGGGCTGTAGAAAGGATTTTCACCCCAGGTAAAAGTTCACCTAGAGAAGTGGTTCTCTAAGTGTGGTCCCTGGACCAGTAGTGTCAGCATCACCTGGAACTTGTGAGAAATGCAAATTCTTGGGCACTGTCCGAGATCTACTCAACTCCGGGGTACAGTCCAGTAGTCTGTTTCAACAAGCCCTCCAGGGGCTTCTGATGCTCACTAAAGTTTGGGAACTTCTGACCAAGATGAACCATAATATCCCTTTGAGTTTTGGGATGTCATAAAATAGCTATATAGCAGTCATTTCACTTGTGACATTTCAGGTCTAAATTCCTTATAACCATCTCTCTCCCTTGATTTCCCTATGTATCCACTCAGAATGTTAGAATTCTCTCGTAGCCAGACCCCATCACTCCGAGTCTTCCACTGTCTGTGTGCCCTGGTTGAAAGCACAGACTGGAGTTAGCCAGTGGTGGGTAAACCTGGTGCAAGGACTGGCAGATGGCAGGTGCTCAGTAAATAGCGGCTCTTCCCCCCTCTCCTCCCCCTTCTCCCTCCACCCCCCAACCTTGTGCTGGGGCTTGGGGGAAGGGGAGAGAGAAAAGCGAGGGTGGGAAGAGGTAGAGGCAAGGATTTCTCTGTACCTGATGGATGTGCTTCTTCAATGTAAATGATGAGAAAATCTGCTGTGGAACTAAAGTCTTCAACAAGTCTCTTAAATTGGTCAAATTTGAAAAGAAACAAAGGTCAGGTGCAACTTCCAAAATTCAGCACCAGTGGCCTGTTGCCTAAAACAGAAATAGAAACATCACAAACCAAGAATGTACACACAGCTTTCTTTTGCAAGCGCCATTTCCACTCCAGTGTTCAATCCTGTTACTTTTGTTGCACCTCCAGGATGGATCCTGGGCACCGCCGGGGCCTGAAGCCCAGAGAGCATGACTTAGCAGGGGCTGGAGCTGGTTTACTCCTTTCTAAAATGAGAGGTTTTTGTTAGGTGGTCTCAGTGGACCACCTGCAGTTGCTGCATGGTGGTTTAAATACTGTAAAGAAGAGGAGCCCTTTCGGGCAGCTTACAAGGCAGGCTTGCATCCTTTCTCTCCTGCGGCGTGATTAGTAACACTGCAAGGCAGGTGATTTTTTTCTGCATTTTATAGATGAAGAAACTGAGGTTTATAGACTTGCTCCAGGTCACACAGAAGGTCAGTGGTGGAGTTAAAATGAACACTTTGGCTTCTGGACCCTCAATTTGGTGCTCTTTCTGTTCATAGCACCTCAGTTTCCTCATCTGCGAGGGGGGCATAATAATAATACTTTATAGCATTGTTGTAAGATTATTATGAGGATTAAATATGTTAATACAGTAAGGGCTTAAACTGGTGCCTGGCCCATAGTAGGTGCTCAATAAATGTAAGCCATTCCATTAGCTTTTATCTCCTCCCTGAGCTACGAAGGAGGGAGGCAAGAAGGCAGTTCCACAAGGCAGTGAAGGGTGGAGCAGCTTCGGCTGCATAATATGCTGGGCCTGCTGCAAAATGAAAATGCAGGGCTCCTTGTTCAAAAAAATGGGGGAAAAGTGCTGCTAAATGTATTACATATAAAGATGTTTCTTATCTTCTGCGGTCTCTTGACCTGGCATGGTGGTTTTTCGTTGCTATTTAATGTCATACTCCCCTGGCACAGGGATATTCCCAGGGCAAGTGTAGACCCTCATAGTCATCCAGCAACCCCGAGACTCTGTGCACATGTGCTTTCCTCTCCCTCCCACCACCTGACCAATGCTGCATGTCCCAGCCTGGAGCACAGAAGTTGAGCCAGACATTTCCCCCCTTCCCACCTGCCCACCACGCCAACCACAGGGTATTGCAACCTCTGCTCAGGGATATGCTAGGTACCTTAGTGGGGGAGGAGGTGGGCAAGAGACTTCTCCTGCCAAGTCACCGCCAGTCACTTGCCACATTGCACCATGACACTACCAGCCTGGGATGGAGAAAGCCACCTCCATGCCCTGCCATGAGCCACTGGGGGATGCTGACCCCTGACCCCCACCTTCCTCATGCCTGTGTCCAGGCTCTCTCTGGAGCCAGAAGGTGGCAGCAGTCACTGGGTGGGAGCAGGAAGAAGGGGCACCTGGGGATGGAAGAGTGGGCCTTGGAGAACATGTCCCTGGGGGCACAGGGAGGCTGCGGAAGACAGAAGCCTGTGTGAGCCAAGGCTCTAAGTCCTCGGGGCATGCTCCATTGTCCCATAGGGCTTCACTTACAAAATGTAGAATCAGAGATAAAATTATTAAGAATTTCAAGACAGCTACTGCAGAGCATTAAACCCCAAGCATGAGCCCCTTCTGAGTGTGGGACCCAGTGTCATTACTGGTTGTATGCCCACGAAGCCAGCCCTCGTGGAAGCCTTCTGTAACTCCTCCAGCCCAGACTGAGGGCAATTCCGGGGAGCTGGCAGCACTCTGTGGGTTCTTATGGCCAGAGCTGGCGTTGTTGAGCTCTTAACCACACATCCACTGGAGCACGACTGGTGCTGCACCATGACATGGCCTGTGTGAGCGTCCACATCCCCATGCTACTCATTGTCCCTTGAGGAAGGGGCCTGTTCCTCATTCATCCCGGACACTGAGCACACTCTCATTGTATCTAAAACCATTTATTCAGCGCTCATAGTGTGCACAGCTCCCTGCCACGCACTGGGGATTCTGCAGAGAGCAAGACCAGCAGCTCTCTGCCTGCAGTTTGAGATCTGTTTAATGGGGAGACAGGAAAAAAAACAGAAATGCATAAATGAAGTAATTTCAAATGGTGATAAGTGTTACAAAAGAGACTATAAAGGAGCAACCTGCTTTAGTTGGTGGTCAGGAAAGGCCTCTGAGGAGCTGCCATTTAACCTGAGAAATGAAGGATAGGAAAGAGCCAGCCCTGGGCAAAGGGAGAAGAGCATTCCTGGCAAAGGGACTTGATGTACAAAGGCCCCAAGGAGGGATAGAGCTTTGTGTGTTCAGGACCCTGCAAGACCCCAGATAGGAACCAGACAAGGGGATCAACAGGAGAGGTGGTTGGAGAGTCAGGAAGGGCCCAGAGCAGGCAGGCTCCAATAAGCCTTGGTGAAGAATTTGGATTTTATTGTATGTACAGTGGGATGTCATGGAGATATAACAAGGGTGGTGGACATTTGTTACAGCTTTTTTTAAAATTTTTTTTTCTTTTTTCTAGTAGAGAAGGGGTCTCGCTCTTGCTCAGGCTGCTCTCAAACTCCTGATCTTAAGCAATCCTCCCGCCTCAGCCTCCCAGAGTGCTAGGATTACAGGTGTGAACCACCACGCCCGGCCTTATTACAGCTTTTCATTTGTTTGTTTTTTAGAGACCGGGTCTCGCTGTGTTGCCCAGATTGGAGTGCAGCGGCTATTCACAGGCACGATCATTGCACACTACAGCAGTTTGGGTTGCCCAGCTCCTTCCTTCCTACGTGGAATTCCCTATTTTGTATTCCACTAATAGGAGTGTGTGCTCAGCCTTGCTCTGTGGGAGACAGAGGGGCCAGGTTTGCTCTCTGCCCCTAGCAGCTGGGCTGATTGTACCCTCCCACATACAGTTTTGATTCTGGAGTCATTGAGATGGTAGACCTCACCCCCAGCCCAGTGATGGTGCCCCATCAGGAATGGTGATGGGTTCCCATGGCAACCGCAATGGCAGCAGGGTCCAAGCCCAACTATTGATGCTAAAAGACAGTCCAGACCTAGGGCTCCAGTTGGTATTGATTCCAGGAAGTGCCCAATATCTTTCTGATATGTTCCTTTCCATATGTGTGTATATGTGTGTGTGTGACCAAGAAAGCCACAGTGAGTTTCTGTTGCTTACAAGCCAGAACCCCGACTGCTACCGTAGGGCTGTGTAATGACCAGGTTTATGCATGGAGGCCACTCTGGCTGCTGTGTGGAGAAAGGACTGAGAGTGAGCATGGACGTGGGGGAGGAGCAGTTGGGGGCATTGGGAGGTCCACACGAGAGGTAACAGGAGCCTGGGCTAGTTAGAGAAGGGTGGGGCGGTGGGTGGAATTGACAAGGTTTGCTGAGAGACGGGCAGTAGAGGGCATCTAAACTCGCTTCTGGTTTATTTAGTTAGTTATACCCTATCCTTGTTCTGTGAAGGATTTGACACAGCTTACATATATAATAAAATATTAAATAGAAATTTTTCAAAAATCATGCCATTCTGGGAGGCATAGAACAGGAGGAAAAAATGGACCACCCACAGGCCTTGAGGTCCCGTGCATTTGTTATAACTGAGCTATATATTTGACTCTGAGTTTCCTGGTGGCCAAGTAAAAGGAGAAACAAAGTCGGTTATATAGTCCTCATTTTTCAGTGTATGAGGGGAAACAGGCCAGTTTTTTCTCTGGACATGCAAAGCTCTCCGTGTCCTGGGCTCACCCATCCTTTTGTAAGAGACCTACGCAGGCACTGAGTGGGCCTCCGCCCCGCGGGTTGATTGCACAGTGATTCCTCACCCATGTGACAGGGAGGCCCAGGCCTCAGGAGGGAGGCCCAGAGGTCAGTCATGGCCAGTGGCTAGTCATTGGCCTCCAGCGACCCCAGGGAGTCACTCTTTAGATAAGAATCCAAAAGACTTAGGGTCACGACCAGCTCTAAATATCGCCTGTCGGAAATTTTGTTTCTAACTAGGAAAAAAATTCAACACTCATTGACTAGGACCCTGGAAGAGACAGAGCCATTTGTTTAATTATTTATGTGTGGTTGGGTACAGTGACTAGTACTGGGACAAAGTTTCAACTTTAGTTCCCTGCTTTCCTAGTAGCAGAGAGAGGAAGGATGGCGGCACAGGGCTGGCCACAGTGCAGAGAGCACCGTTTCGAGAATTGGGCAAGGACTGTCAAGTCCAACTCTTTTACATAAATGAGCAAACGGCTCTATAGTACAGCTGGGCTTGAAGCACCTTTCGTGACTCCTAGGCCAACAAATTACCCCACACCCGGCTCTCTCAGCAGAGAAATCCCATTTATAGTTACTAGATAACACTTTGAGAGTATAGTTGGAGACATGTTAGAAGATTTTAAATGGGGCTACAATAAAGCCAGTTTCAGATTAACTCCCAAGGATCCAGAAGATAAATCATCCAAAACTTGCCTTCTGCCACAACATGCCATTCATCAATGTTTTGCTCTGTGTTTGTGTCCGAAGTATGTATCTTGGACATGTCTGTGTGTGTATGTGTGCATGGACATGCAGAGGTTGGGAGGCAGCTGAGAATTTCCCTGAGCCCCTGTTATCTTATCCAATAACGAAAAGTGCACTAGCTGAGAGTCAGAATGTACAAGTTCTAGTCTGGCTCTTCCAAGAACTCCCTGTATGACCTTGAGCAAGTTATTTACCTCTCTGAGCCTTTGCATCTGAAAAATGAAGCAGTTGCTTTAGATTATCTGTGAAGTATCTTGTAGGTTTCCCAGTCTCTGGCTCTAAAGTGAGTTCAGAGTTTATACCCAAAGCATGTAACAGAGCTTTTTAGTGGCCTGGTGGGTTTCCAAAGCAATTACAGGATGTCTTTCTAATAAGCAGAACTGATCATGTTAAATCCCTGCTTGAAAACCCTTCCAGAACTGCCCAATACCCTCAGGATAAAGTGCACCCCTGCAGGTAAGGCACATAAGGCCCCCTCCAAGCTCTGGTCCCTGATGATGTCTTCAGCCTCATCTTTCACCCCTTCCTGCCTCTTGTACCCCACTTCTGCCAAACTGAATGATGCTCCTCCGCGTCTCAGACCTCTGCTGCTCCTCCCCTCTGTCCTGCCCTGCTCCCCAAGCTCCTCTTCCTCACCTGCCCAAGGCTCCACTGCCCCTAGACAGTCAGCTCACCATCCTTTCCTCCAGGATGCCTTCCCTTGGCCAGCTTCCTTGCTCCACCCTGCGAGAGGGTCCCTTCCCCCACGACTCCCCACTTCCCTCTCTCACCACACTGTCTGTCGCTGTGGGTTATAAGGCTGTCCGGGGCAGAGGCCAGTAGCGTTTATGTCTGTCTTGCCAGTACCTATGATTTCAGGGGACTCTAGGTCAACGTCTAGGTCAAAACTCTATTTTGTAAATAGAGTTTTCTTTTGCCTCAGTCTCCTCCTCTCACCATCTTTCAGTCTCAGCTGCAGCAGCAGGAAACAGAGAAAAATTGAACAGTCGGTAAAATGTAAACCGGCCCACTGAAAGTGGACGGTTACATGACACAAGCCAATTCTGTGAATTGGCGATGAGGCAATTTGGCTTTCAGGGAACTCATCTTCAGGTGATCGACATTCTGCACACTGGCCTGGTTCTATCATAGTGCTTGGCACACAGCAGACACGTGGTGAGTTAGCTGTTAGTATCGCTGCTCTTTTATCAGTAGTAACTTAGTGAATGTTTGTTGAATAAATCCAGGTCATTTGTGCACTGTGATTTAAAATCATAGAAAGAAAGGAAAGAAAGAAAGAGGGAAGGAAGGAAGGGAAGAAAGAAAGAAAAGGAAAGAAAAGAAAAAAAAAAGTCTTGCTTTTCCCTCTCCTTGAAACGCTCTTCCCTCTTTCCTTATCAAGCTACAGAAATTTTACTCATTCTTCAAAGCCTAGTTCCAAAGCCACCTACTCCAGGAAACCTTCCAAAGTCCTGCAGGCAAAAGTCATACTTTAAAACATTTTTTTCCAAAGACAGAGCCTCACTCTTGCCTGAGAGTGCAGTGGCATCATCATAGCTCACAGCAACCTCAAACTCCTGGGTTCAAGTGATCCTCCTGCCTCAGCCTCCCAAGTAGCTGGGACTACAGGCATGTGCCACCATGCCCAGCTAATTTTTCTATTTTTAGTAGAGATGGGGGTCTCACTCTTGCTCAGGCTGGTGTCGAACTCCTGAGCTCAAGCAATCCTCTTGCCTCAGCCTCCCAGAGTGCTAGGATTCCAGGCGTGAGCCACCACACCCGGCCAAGTTTTTAAGCTTCAGGGCTTCTCAGAGCCTTTCATACGTTCATGTGCACTATAAATTTCCAGGAGGATACACTATGCAGGGTTTCTCAAACTACTTTGACTAGGGACCTCTACATAGTAAAGTATATCTGTGGGACTTGGGTTCCAAAGAACATGCTTTGAAAAACACTAGATTAACCAACTGCCTCAGGTGCCTTCTCTACCTGCTGTGTCCAGCCACCGGGCTAAGCATGTCCCTCTCCTGAGGTGCCCCGTTGGGCAGGGAGATAAGACTTGTGCTTAGGTAGCCAGGTACTGGCTGAGAAGAAGCAGTGTCCAAGTTGGGTTGGAAAAGAGGGCAAGAGGGAGAGAAGGAAATCCTGGCAGGAAGAGAAGCTATGAGAACAAAAAGAGAAAACTGAGTGGAGAGGTCTTTAAGGTCCCAGAGAGATGGAACTGGTTTTCCTGGGTGGCGGGGAGAGAGAGGAGAGACAGTGCAACTGAGCAACTACCACGAGAATGCAATAGTGGGTTAGCAGGAGAGTCCCCACCTGCACCGAGTTCGCAGGCTAGGGAGGACGGCTAGATGTTAATCAAATACCCCACATAATTACAAACAGTGGCAGGGGTAATAAAGAAAAGTTTAGGATGTTAATCAAGCATGTAAGGGGGTAACCTAGTCTGGGGAGCTGGGGTTGGCTTCTCACAAGAGGTGTCATTATTGAGCAGAAGCCTGAAGGGTGAACAGGCGTTACCCAGGCACAGAGGTGGGCAAAGAGCAGCCCAGGCAGATCAGACTGCACGGTAAGAGCAGTGTGCAAGGCGCGAAAGGCCAGAGAGGATGGTTTGTGATTTGAATGCCTGGGAAGGTGGGGATGCCACTCAGAGAAACAGAATCCACAAGAATTCCTAGTTTCAGGAAACAGGAAGAGGACACCAAGCCCCAACAGGAGCAGCTGGAGTAGTAGAATAATTTAGGACTTTCCAGCCCACCTCTCCAGCCCCCTCTACCACTGCTATTTCAAGTACCCCTCAAGCATGTAGCAGCCTCCTGACCTTGCATGAAGTCCCAAATGTTGCACCTCTGTCCTGAGAGGCGGACCACTGGGCAGTTCGGGGCAAGACCCCCTCGCTCAGTCATGTCCTCCAGTTGCTGCCAACGGACCTTCAGGACAAACCAGAAATACTGGGTGCTGAAGAAGGTCGGGACCCAGTTGTCATGGCTGAAGCGGGGGTTCTTGGCCATCCCAGTCTGCTGGCCCATGGACAGGATGTGCTGTGTGACTCTCTCTGGAAACAGTGTCAGTAGCACTTTGCCCACAGCCACATGCACGGCCACCTGCAAGAGTACCCAGATCCTCTTCAGCCACAGCCCAGGTAGCCCCATCTCCGCAGAGCCAGACCCGGCTCTTAGGCCGATGTGCAGAGAGGCAGCAGCTAGGCAACGCTGGGCGGAGCTAAGCAAAGGTGCAGGGTGGGAGCAGCCAGCCCCGGACAAGAGGAAGGTGCCAGGACAGAAGGTGCTTGCCTTTCTGTCAATAAAATGGAAAATTCCAAACCAGGTGCACAAAGGTCTGTTCTGGTCATTACCCAATTCAGACTCTTTGCCTTAGCTTTTAAGAGATTCATGGGTTGGGAGATTCCAGATCTTAAATTCTCCCTCTGATTAATTTTTAAAAACAAATACTTAAAAAGATCACTCTTAAAGAGACCCTGTTAAAGGATCTATTGCAAGTGAATACATTCTGATGTTAATTATTCTTTTAATAACATAAATTGTTCTTTCACTAATGAAAGATGTTTTTCCCATTTGCAGCTTTCAGCTGGGGGTTGAGTATTTCTGGAGGCAGAGCCCTCCCCAGAGGATATGGATCTGGAAGCTCCCAGGGCAGAGAAAGAGCTGGAGCCATCTCCAGTGAAATCTGGGGCCTGCAATTCCCCTTAGTTCTGGGACTAGAGTGATAAATAAAATACCCTCTGCTCTCGAGCAGGGCATAGTCTAGTGCAGGGAAGAGATAAGTAAACAGAAAATTACCATTGAGTATATTAAGTACCGCGATGGAAGATGTGCGTGGGGTCTGGGAGCTAATTTTAGAGAGGTCAAGAGGATTTCCCCGAGGAAGCGATGTCCCTGCCGAAACCAGAGAGGCAGCAGGCAGTTGGCTAGGCCAAGGGGGGACAGTGATCCCGTGGAAGGAACCACATGGCCAAATGCCTAGAAGCCAGAGACAGCATGGCTCACTGGGGACGCTGAAAGAAGAATCACAGGAGATCAGAGTTGGGAAGTGTTTTAAAACACTTCAGGGGAACTGAAGCCCAGAGAGGGGAAGTGGCCTGACTAAAGCTGGTTCCGTAATCTCTAAGGTATTAGTTGACAAGGCTGTAAGTTTACCCCTCCCTGAGGCGTTTGCATACCTAATTATTGTACTGTCTGTGGGTCATAAGGACTCAGAGGGAAGGGCAGGATGACATGAAAGCTGGCTGCCACTTCCAAAAATGTGTCAGCCTTGGCTATGGTGTCCAGTAGCCTCTACCACATGAACTTTATTTAGGAAGGAAAGACACAGCTCCAACAGATGCTTGGCTTCCGAGCCTGTCACTGCAAATGCCCCATGCTGTGCCCACAAAGCACAGCACCTGCCTCTTCAGGCAATACACCCCTCGCGTGTGCAGAGCTTTTTTGCTACGTGCAAAGCACTGCTACAACCGTGGGATCCTTGGGTTTTTGCTTTTTTACTCACCTTTATTTTTTAGAGCACTTTTAAGATCACAGCAAAATTGAGCAAAAAGTACAGGGAGTGCCTCCTGGCCCCCCCCCGCCCACCGTTGCTCCTCACTGCCTCCCCCACGATCAACATCCTGCACCGGAGTGGTATACTGTTACAATTGGTGAACCCACCAGGGCACATCGTTATCTCCTGAAGTCCATAGTTTACATTAGGATCCATTCTTTTTTGTTTTTGCCCTTAAACGATAGGAATTTATGCTCACAGTTCTGGAGGCTGGAAGTCCAAGATCAAAGTGCCAGCAGAGTTGGTGTCTAGTGAGGACTTTCTTCTTGGGTTGCCACCTCCTTGCTGTGTCTTCACACTCACATCACCATCCTCAGCGCATGTGAGTGGAGAGGGAAACAGGGAAAGAGAGAGAGCCCACGTTCCGGGATTCGCTCTTGGTGTTGTACATTCTATGGATCTGGACAAATGTACAATGACCTGTATCCGTCATTATAGTATTATCCAGAATAGTTTCACCGCCCTAAAATTCCTGTGTGTTCTGCCTATTCATCCCCGACCCCCAACCTCTGTCTCCTGGCAACCACTGGTCCTTTTACTGTCTCCATAGTTTTGTCTTTTCCAGAGCGTCATATAGTTGGAATCATACAGTATGTAGCCTTTTCAAATTGGCTTCTTTTACTTAGAAATATGCATTTGAGTTTCCTCCATGTCTTTTCATCACTTGATAGCCCATTTCTTTTTAGCGCTGAATAATATTCCATTTTCTGGATGTACCATAGTTTATCCATTCATCTACTGAAAGATGTCTTGGTTGCTCCCAAGTTTTGGCAATTATGAACAAAGCTGCTATAAAGATTTGTGTGCAGGCTTTTCTGTGGATATAAATTTTCCGCCCATTTGGGTAAATACCAAGGAGTGCAATTGCTGGATTACATAGTAATAGTATATTTGGTTTTGTAAGAAACTGTCACGCTGTCTTGCAAAGTGACTGTACTATTTTGTATTCCCACCAATAATGAATTAAGAGTTCCTGTTTCTCCACGTCCTCGCTAGCATTTGGTGTTGTCAGTATTTTGGACTTTTGCCACCGTAATATGTGTATAATGGTATCTCATTTCAATTTGTATTTGCCTAATGACATATGATATTGAACATATTTTTATATACTTATTTGTCACCTGTATGTCTTCTTTGGTGAGATGTCTGTTCATATATTTGCCCATTTTTATTTATTTTTGTATTTATTTTATTTTTTTCTTAGCCTTGCCTAAGCAAGACCTCAAAAAATTTGGTTACCAACTCATAACTGTCCCTCTCCATGGAAATCTTTAGTAAAAGGCAAAAGATTTGTTCGTTTTGAAGAGAAACCAGAGTATACATTTGCCCATTTTTAAAATCAGGTTGTTCATTTTCTTATTGTTGAATTTAAAGAGTTCTTTGTATATTTTGGATAACAGTCCTTTATTAGATATGTCTTTTCCAGTCTGTGGCTTGTCTTCTTATTCTCCTGACAGGGTCTTTTGCAGATAAGTTGTTAATTTTAATGAAGTCCAACTTATGAAATATTTCTTTCATGGATTATGCCTTTGGTGTTGAATGTTAAAAGTCATCACCAAACCAATGTCACCTAGATTTTCTCCTGTTATCTTTTGGTTTATGGTTTTGTGTTCTACATTTAGGCCTATGATTGATTTTGAATTAATTTTGTGAAAGGTATAAGCTCCGATTTACTTTTTTGCATGAGGATGTCCACTTGTTCAGTACCATTGTTGAAGAGACTGTCTTTTTTCCATTGTATTGTCTTTGTTCCTTCCTTTATCTTAGGTGGTCTGGAGTGTGACTACGATATGCATAAATGTTGTAAGTTTATTTTTTGTTTATTTTGTTTGCATTTATCCTGCTTGGTGTTCTCTGAGCTTTCTGGATCTGTGATTTGTCATCTGACATTAACTTGGAGAACTTCTCAGTCATTGTTGTTTTCAAATATTTCTTCTGTTCCTTCTCTGTTTCTTCTCCTTCTAGTATTTCTATTACACGTTTATACCTTTTGTCATTGTCCCACTATTCTTGGATATTCTATTCTGCTTTTCTCATTTTTTTTTTCTGTTTGATTTTCAGTTTTCAAAGTTTCTATTGACATATCCTGAAGCTCAGACATTCTTTCCTCAACTGTGTCTAATATACGCATGAGCCCATCAAAGGCAATCTTTATTTCTGTTATAGTATTTTTGATCTCTAGCATTTCTTTAAAAAATAAAAATAAAAAATTAAATTAGAGACAGGGTCTTGCTTTGTCACCCAAGCTGGACTCCAGTGGCATGATCATAGCTCACTGTAACCTTGAACTCCTGAGCTCAAGCGATCTTCCTGCTTCAGCCTCTCAAGTAGCTAGGACCATAGGTGTGCCATACCCAGCTAATTTCTATTTTTTTTTTTTTTTTTTTGAGAGAGAGTCTCACTCTTTTCTCCTGGGCTAGAGTGCCGTGGCGTCAGCCTAGCTCACAGCAACCTCAAACTCCTGGGCTCAAGCAATCCTTCTGCCTCAGCCTGCCGAGTAGCTGGGACTACAGGCATGCGCACCATGCCTGGCTAATTTTTTTCTATATAGTTTTAGTTGTCCAATTAATTTCTTTCTATTTTTAGTAGAGACGGGGTCTCGCTCTTGCTCAGGCTGGTCTCGAACTCCTGAGCTAATTTCTTTTTAATTTTAATTTTTTTTTAGAGATGGAGTCTGGTTATGTTGTCCAGGCTGGTCTCAAATTCCTGGCCTCAAGTGATCCTCCTGCCTTAGTCTCCCAAAGTGCTAGGATTACAGTGTGAGCCACTGTGGCTGACCTCCAGCATTACTTTTTGATTCTTTCTTAGAGTTTCTCAATACCTATCTGTTCTCGCATGTTGTCTACTTTTTCTGTGAGAGATCTTAGCACATTATAGTTATTTTAAAGCCCTGGTCTGATAATTCTGACATTTCTGCCATGTCTTACTTTCATTCTGATGCTTCTCTACCTCTTCAAACTGTGTTTTCTTTTGTGTGTGTGTGTGTGTGTGCCTTCTAATATGCCTTGTATAATAATTTTTTTGTTATAATCCAGTTGTGATATACTGGGTAAAAGAACAGTAGTAAATAGGCCTTTAATAACATGTTAGTAAGGTGTCGCAGGAGGGGAAGCATTCTACAGTCCTATGCTTAGGTCTCAGTCTTTTAGTTAGCCTGTGCCCCTGGACTGCGAACTTCACAAGCGTTTTTCAATTTTTTCCCCTTTTAGGTGACACAGGATGGCTAGAGAGGGCTGGATTTGGGGATTTCCTTTCTCCCAGGTCAGTTTAGGCTCTGATAAAACCCCAGTAGGATAGGCTCTGGCAAAATAATTTCTCTTAAGGGCATGCCTTGATAAGGATAGAATGTTCTGGCATGTTTCAAAATGGCTACTTGCCCCCTCCCCTTGCTGGACGCATGAGGGGATTTTCCTCTAGTCTTCACTGCAAGAACCTGGTAGAGCTCCAGAAGGGAAATCTCACAAAAATGTCAGTGCACTCCCCTAAGACTCAGCCCCCTGGAGTTCTCAACTTTCAGACTTGTCTGCATTGAGCCCCTAGCAAGTCATTAATTGCAGCAGAGGTTTCCCTACCCTGGCACTGGTTCCCACACAGGCTTCTGTTTACAGGTCCTGGTCCTAGTGTTGGGGAAATTTCAATGCTAATTCCGCCTAAAACCACAAAGGCAGCTAAGTAGAATTATGCACCTGTTAGCTAAAACCACAAAACAGTTAAGCAAAGTTGTAAGCCTGTTATAACAATACTGCTTGTAAAAATTGCTGCTAATTGGCTATCTTTTGAATCCTATTGCTAATTGGTTAACCATTTATGCTATTGGATATGTCTAACCCCCCCAAAAAGTATAAAACCTGACAAAAATTAGGAAGCGGTGCTCAGAATTTGGAGACAAGTCTCCTTTGGGCCCGTTGGCGAGAATAAACACTGACTCTCCAACTCTCTGCGTGCCGCTCGGTTATTCCTTTGGGACCGGTCGCTGTAACACTTGCTGTAACACTAGCAAGTTGTGAATTTCTGCATCTGCCTTCTATCTTTTCAATTCTGGGGGCAACAGTTTTCCTTTTGACCACAGTTCTCATTGCCGACCAGGAGAGCTCACCCAAGCCTTGGTGTCCAGGGTTTTCACTGATGGTTGATCAGATAGACTTGGCTAACATTGTCATGTGACTGACCTTCAGTCTCCAACCCCTCTAGATGTTAAACTGATACTGCAGGTCCTAAGGTCCCCACCATAACTCACATTGTTAGCATAAACTATCTGATATGGCCCAAGGCCTAACAGCCAAGACATTCCCAAGTCTCAGGAGTTATTTCCCAGGAGCCAGGCAAAGGTTAAACCTTTGTTTGAAATTTACAGGATTGGAACAACTCAGATCTGCTGACTTAATCTTTTGTTGTGTACCATTTTAGTGGACTAAAGTAAAAACAGCATATGATTTCTCATTAAACCTAGAAAAAGCATCTGATAAAACAGCTGATAAAATTCAACATCCATTTATATTTTATTTTATTATTTTTAAAAATCTTTTCCTATCTTTAGGTATCTGAAGGAACCATTTATATTTTTAAAAGAAAATCTTTAAGAAAACTAGGAATAAGAGGAAGCTTTATTACTTGGAAAAATTATATACATAGCTCATAGAAAAATTATATAATGGCCCTAGTAAACTCAGTGGAGAAATTAGTCCTGGGAAATACAATAAGTCAAGGAAAAAAGCATAGTAAGATAGAAAGAGAATGTACTAAACTCATTATATGCAGATATGATCAACTACAAAGAAAATCCAATCCATTATCTGAATCAACAGATTAACTATTATAAAACTACTATAACTAATACGAGAGTTCAGAAAGGGGACAGGTTACAAGATCAATTTATAAGAATTAGGAGTGTTTTTTAATACTAGCCATACCCAACCAAAAATGTAATAGACAACAAGATATCACTCACAATTATAATGGGAACTACAAAGATCTAAGAATTAACATAGATCGCACATGCCTTTATTTCAAAGCTATAAAAACTGGATTGAAAGATACAAAGGAAAATTGGAGTAGTGGGAAAAATATACCATGAATGGAGTGTCTATTTAAAGATCTCAATTATTCCCAAATTAATCCATAAATGTATAAATTCAATGTTCTGCCAAATAAATTCCAGCAGAAAAATTCAACAGAACTATCTCAAATTATATGGAAAACAAAAACTCATAAAAAGCCAAATCAATTTTGAAAAATAAGAGCACAAGGAGATACAACAAAGCCAGAGTAATTAAGAAAATAACATGTCAGTGGGACAGGGAAGAATAGGGAGCTGAATAAAAAGCCAGATTATCCATCAAACGATCACTCTATCTGAGCTGACATATGGAGATGAAACCACAGCTTAGTGGGGAAAACATGAAGCAGTGGGAAAACTGGTTCACTATTATGGAAAAAAATACAGTTGGAGACTTACACAGTAAACTCCAAATGGACTGAAGACGTAAAAATGGAGCTTCTGGGTTGCTGAATGCGTGGAAGTGACCGGACGGGGTGGCGCCCCAGAGAGTGCAGGGAAGCTCCAAGCCCCACCGTGTGCATCTCTTCCTGTGGCTGTTTCTGAATTTTATCCTTTGTAATAAACCAGTAGATGTAAAGCAAATACCTAAAAATATAAAAAGTAGAGCTAATAGAAGAAAATAATAGAGGATAACTTTATCAACATGGGGCTTTTAAATAAAGACCTGAAAAGCACAAATCAGAAAGGAAAAACAATGGATGGATTTGACTAAATCAAAATTAAGGATTTCTGTGAAAGAAAAAAAAACCCAACAAGGACATTATACCTAAAGGTAACCAATGGATACAGATTGGTTTATGATATCTGTGAAGTCAGGCTATTAACCTTTGTCAATTTTTGTTCCAAGGCAAAGGAGGGTTATGTAAATTATACAGTGTAGCTGCAGGTAGTTCTGAGGTGTGGCTGAAGTCACGGTGGCGGCCCTGGATGACTGAAGTTTGGAGTGCACTGAGCTACTGTAAGCCTCACTGTCTTCCTCATAATCAGTAAGGAGCCAGGGAGAGCACTCTGGTGAGAGCCCTGGGCCCACACTGAGAGGTTTAACTGCTTGTTTTCTGGAAAAAAAGTATACATATGCAGTATACATGTATAGGTTTATTATCACTTTTACTGATATAAGGGATGCACAGTAAACAATTTATAAATAATAATAAAATACACAATATTCTTTCCTGTAAATTCTATTCAATTGATTCTCATAGAATGCTTTCATTGATGTTTGCCAAATGCTTGTTATTGCCTGCCTATGTTAGCAATTTATGAACAATGACAGTTTGGACGTGAATGTTGATTAATGAGTAAGATGAAAATGAAAAACATATGTCAAAATTTCACTTATTTGTTCATGATTTAGCATGTTTTTAATATAGTACTCAAAGAATACTGTCTCAATTTTTTGTGATATTCATAATGTTGCTACTACAGATACAACACATGCTTTTATATTTAATTTGCATTATTAACATTTTCTACATCACCATCTTAAATCTAGATTAGGAAGGGGTTGGCAAACTAGTTTATGGGCCAAATCTGGCCCTTGGCCTTTACTTCATTTATTTATTTTGAGACAGGGTCTCCCTCTGTTGCCCGAGCTAGAGTGCAGTCAGTGGCATCATCATAGCTCACTGTAATCTCAAACTCCTGGGCTCAAGCAATCCTCCCACCTCAGCCTCCTGAGTAACTGGGACTACAGGTGTGTGTCACCATGCCTGGCTAATTTTTTGTTTTTTTTTGATTCTTCAGCTGAAACAGCAGAAGTTATGATTTATTGTATACTTGTTACACTCAGCCACAACTGAGAGCAGAACTAGTCCAGAGTGTCAGGGGCAGGACAAAGGACCAGCAGGGACTGTTTTGGTATGAGCAAGGTGGGTCTTTCAAAGCTGGTCTTGGCAATTGGATGCTGATGAAGTTATAGATCCACTGAGAGGCAAGTTCTAGACAGTAGCATGCAGTCCAACAACTTGTACCAGCGTCCCCAGACTCTGGCATTCCATGTTTCTGCTCTTGTGGCCTTCACTTGTGCACAAGCAAGTGGTTTACTTGGACTTCTGCCTCATCTTTCTTCTTTTGTGCTTCAGCCTGCGCATTCACATCTTCCTCCACTTGGCTCTCAAGGCATGGAGGTTTCTAGAAAGATGTCGCTAAGGCCGAGAGCCTGGCTAATTTTTAAATTTTGTAGAGGCAGGGTCTTGCTATGTTGCTTAGGCTGGTTTTGAACTCCTGGCCTCAAGTGATCCTTCCACCTCAGCCTCCCAAAGTGCTAGGCTTACATGTGTGAGTGACTGAGCCCGCCCTATTTTTGTAAATAAAGTTTAACTGGAACACAGCCTGTCTCTTCATTTATACTTCGTGTCTGCTTTTGTGCTGTAACAGCAGAGTTGAATAGTTGCAAAAGACTGTATGGTCCACAGAGCTGAAAATATTTATTATTCTGGTCTTTACAGAAAACGTTTCCCAGCCTTGGTATACACAATATAACCATAAATTGGCCGGTGTGGTGGTTCACACCTATAATCCCAGCGGGCTGGAAGGCTGAGGGCTAAGGCGGCAGTACCCCTTGAGTCCAGGAGTTGGATGGAGACTGCGGTGAACTATGATTGGGCCACTGCGCTCCAGCCTGGGTGACAGAGTGAGACCTTGTTTCTAATAAATAAATAACAATAAATCAACCCCAGATATGTAGCATTTGCTAATTCCTATAATGTAAATGATTCCACCATTGCTGATTTTAAGCTACCCCATGTGATGTTACTGTACATGTGTTGAAAGAGATGCTTAGTAGTACACATGTAAAATAGACATAAATAATGTCAAGAGAATAGATAAAAGTAAAATGTAGAAAAATATTTAGGAAGCGATGCTTTCAATATTATTATCTGTTAGTAATATAACATTTTATTATATTAATAAGTTGATATAATTTAACTTTTAATAATGACTGGGTTTATAGTAACTGGCCCACAGAATTCCTGACAACTTGACAAGGGCTCTCCTGAGCTGGTTTGCGCATGCTTCCACACACCACTGGCAGCACTCCGCCTAGCTGCTCCACCAAGGCAGAGACACGCTTTCCTTACCAGTCAGACCCAGCAACGGAATACAGGCCAAGCTAAGGAAAGGGGCCCAGGCCAGGCGTCTCTCAACCTTACCTCCCAGGTACCTCTACCTGCTGAGTATCTGGGACTAGCTCATTGCAGTTTTCAAAGTTCTCTGAAATTTCCTGTTTTACTTACAAATTTTCATGACCAAATTTTGGTGGTGGTGGTGGGGCACATGTGAATTTTGTGTCCTGCTCACTGCAGGATAGCCCTGGCCTAGCCTGAGTAACTTGCTGCTCAGAATTGAGCCTATTCCAGTTTTTCCTTGCCTCACACATTGGGTTTAAACACCTTTAGCCCTTAACAGCAGACACATAAAGAAAGGGAAAGAGGCCTGTTTGTTACAGTCTCCAAAAGAAGACCAGAATCATTCCTGTCCCTGCCGTCAAAGTGCTCACAGGCTGGCAAAGATGGGCAAAGAAAGCCAATTTGGGGTGAGTACTGCCACGGTAGATTCAAACCCAGGAAACCACGGGAGCACAAGAAGTCCTGGGAGGCAAAGGCTGGCTTCCCGTAGAAGGAAATTGTCCCCAGTCTTGAGGAATGTGCAGGCGTCAACCAGGAAAAGGCAGGAGGCAGGGCACAACGTTTCTCACCAGGTCCACTCAGTGAAACCCCGCTGTCGTTTACTGGGCCCCTGATGTATTTGAGGTGGCGGTCAGATGCCCTGGGGGACACAGAGGGTGGCCCGTCCCTGCCAGACCCCTCCCCTGGGCCCAGCCCCCCAAGGGGCATGGGCGGCAGTGAAGGAACATACCACCTCTTACTCCCGGTGCGCATAAGAACAGACACCATGGCCGGGCGCGGTGCTCACGCCTGTAATACTAGTACTCTGGGAGGCCAAGGCGGGAGGATTGTTTCAGCTCAGGAGTTCGAAAGCAGCCTGAGCAAGAACGAGACCCCGTCTCTACTAAAAATAGAAAGAAATTAATCGGACAACTAAAAATATATAGAAAAAATTAGCCGGGCATGGTGGCACATGCCTGTAGTCCCAGCTACTCGGGAGGCTGAGGCAGAAGGATCGCTTGAGCCCAGGAGTCTGAGGTTGCTGTGAGCTAGGATGACACCACGGCACTCTAGCCCGGGCAACACGGTGAGACTCTGTCTCAAAAAAAAAAAAAAAAAAAAAGAACAGACATCATCCCGCCCACGGTCACTCATTCACAAACTCAGAATGTAGTTGACTCAAGCACTCCCTCTCTGGTTACATTTTAACGGCCAAAAGAAACTGGGAGATTGATGACCCCGGTGACTTTTTTTTCTTTTTCACTACCGTCTTTCATGACCCTATTTTGTTTCCATAAGAAAAGAGGTATAAACAAACATTAAGAAAAGCCCAAACCCTTGAGAATTCTCTGTGCCTCCGGGAGCGGGGCGAGCGCAGGCAGCCTCTCAAGGCGACCCGCCATTCCGCCTGCTGCGCCTGTCTCTTTAAGAACTGGAGGCCCGGGCGTGGTGGCGCCTGAGGTCCCAGCTACTCCCGAGAACAAGGCGGGACGGTCGCTTCGACCCGCCTGAGGTCGAGATTGCTGTGGTCAGTGACCGCGCCACTGCACTCCAGCCGGAGCGACTGAGGAAGAACCCCTTCTTTAAAAACCCCAAAACCATAAAACCGCGAGGCTCACCCTGCGGAGGGCGGAGCGGGGAGGGCCCAGTGCGCCGCTGCCCGCAAGGGTCTCTGGGAGCGCCTTCCCCCGGAGCGGCGGCCTCTTTAAGAAGGCGGGGCTCTGCCCGGAGGAGGCGGAGAAGTTCCGCCCCCCGGATCTCCGGCTTCCGGCAACTCGGCTGGACCAGAACCTGCGGGGAGCGTCTAAGGCTCGAGCCTTGCCGTGACCTGCTGGACGCCGGGCCCCGCTAGGTGAGGCGGCCAGATTTCCGGAGCCAGTCCGGGACTGAAGGGACTCGGGGTCTCCTGCCCGCCCGGGCCGCTGCGGCCCAGCTCCTCTCCCTAAACACTGCCTCTGCTGCGCCGTGTCCCAGGCTGCAGGGTCGCCAACACTCCAGCGCCTACTAATTGCCTAGCTCTTTGCTAAGCGCGTTACACGCACTGTCTCATTTAGTGGCCCCACACTGTGTGAGTAGGTACCATTATGAACTCATTTTACAGATGAGGAAACTGAGGCCCCGAGGAGCGCACACACAGCAGAGAAGCAGCAGAATCGGGAATCAAACCCAGGTCTGTCTGATCCCAGAGCCTGTGCCCTTAACCACTGGCTGGGCTGAACTGTCTTTGTTCTTCACTGCCCCCATCACCTGTCTAAAACCTCAGCCTCTCCTTCCTCATCCTTCGACCTCCAGGTTGCGCCTGGTCTTTAATTCACACAGTGAGTGAGATTGATTGCAACCTCTGGATCCATGGGGTTAGTTTCTTTGTAACAGTTTTAATATTATCTGATGCTTAGTGGTTATCTTTGTATAAACCTATCAGACCCCACTGAAAAAGGAAGCAAGGAAAAGCAATACCATTTCTAACACTGAAATAAGATTTGTTTGTGGATATTT
>RJWJ010016917.1:0-33778 GCA_004363605.1 Indri indri | reverse complement strand
TGAGACAGAGTCTCACTCTCTTGCCTGGGGCGAGTGCCGTGGCGTCAGCCTAGCTCACAGCAACCTCAAACTCCTGGGCTCAAGCAATCCTACTGTCTCAGCCTCCCGAGTAGCTGGGACTACAGGCATGCGCCACCATGCCCGGCTAATTTTTTCTATATATATTTTTAGCTGTCCAATTAATTTTCTTTCTATTTTTTTTTTTTTTTTTTTTTGGTAGAGACGGGGTTTTGCTCTTGCTCAGTCTGGTCTCGAACTCCTGAGCTCAGAACGATCTGCCCGCCTCGGCCTCCCAGAGTGCTAGGATTACAGGCGTGAGCCACCGCGCCCGGCCCATATTTATGTTTTAATATTTAATTAAAATTATTAAATCCAGTCTGTATTTTATATGTATAGCACATCTCAGTTTTGTAGCTAGTGGTACCATTTGAACAGTGCAAATTTAACATAATGCTTGTGTATGTTTTGATGAGTCAAGAAAATTCCCCTCTAATCTTAGTTCGGTGAGAATTTTCCTTTTTTGTTTCTTTCAAGCACAAATGAGTATTAAATTTCAGTTAATATCTTTTCTGAATTTGTTAAATAAACACAATTTTCTGCCTGTAACAGGTTTTTTTGTAGTAAATTATAGATTTATATTTCATAATATTAAAATACTTTCATATCCTTCAGCCAAACTCAACTCAGTAAAGACAGTTAATCTTTTAAAATACTCTGTTGGGTTTGTTTTGGAAGGATTTTTGCATGAATTTTCATGAAGGAGATTGGCTTGTCATTTTCCTATTTCATATTATCTTATCTGCTTTTGATATCAAGGTTATAATGTCATAGAATGAGTTTGGGAATCACACTTCCTTTTCTAGTCTCTGAAAGAGTTTATAAAGTATTGAAATAATTTATTCATTGCAAATTTGAAAGTACTCACCTATGGAACTGTTTATTTTCTTTATGGAAAGATTTTTAATTTCTAGTCAAAGGAACTACAGATCATCAAAGGGATATTCATGCTTTCTACCTCTTGAGTGAATTTTGGTAAATTTTTAAAAAAAAAGATTTAAAAAATTTAACCAATTTAAAATATTATTTGGCATACACTTTTACAGTATTTCATCTGCATCTATTTTGTCTACCTTTTCATTTCCAATATTATTTATTTGTGCCTTTGCTAATATTTTTCTAAAATTGCCAGCTATTCATCTGTTCTTTATTTTATTAAAGAATAAATTTATCAAAAAATAAATTTATCAAAGAATAAATTTTCAATTTTGTTAATGTGCTTTATTTTCTATTTTATTAATTTCTTTTTATGTCCTTCATTCTATGTCCTTTCAGTTTATTCTGCTTTTCTTTTACTAATTTCTTAAACTTCCTTACCTTATTAGTTTTTAAGTCTTTTTTACTTTCCAATATAAGCATTTATGTTTAAAATTGTCATGAAAGTATAGCTCTCTGTGCTTCCTACAAATATTTATATTAATATATAGAATCTAAATTATTATCATTTATAAATACTTTTAAATCCTCAGTGAAATTTCTTCTTTGACCTATATGCTATTTAGAAAAAAAAGAATTTTTAATTTCCAAATTCATGTATATTGTACACATTTTTTTTGTCATTGATTTCTAAGTTAGTGGCATTTTAGTCTAAGAACTCTCTGTGATCAAATTTTATGAATTTCCCACATATTCTTGAGAAGAAGATATTAATTTATTCTCTAAATCTGGAGTTAGAGAGGACACACTGTTAAAAAATGTTGACAAATAAGAAAGGAATAGTGAAAAGAAACAAATGAAAATCCAATAATAGACATGGACTTCCTTATCATTATGCCAAAATTTAATTTGTTGACATCATCTTACCTTAAATTGTATGTATTTCAGGAGGTTCTTTTCTTTGGCAAATGCAATCACATATTCCTGGATCTTGCTGTTGTGCATAAAGTTGGGAAAGTCATCAGGATATGGGAAGTCTGGGAAACACATCATCTCCTTGGAAGAGTTCGTAAAGACCGATTTGTAAATGCTAGCCTTGCCCTCTTCTGCATGGTCCTGTGAATGTATAGTTTCAAATAGAAGAGAATTGGTAAAAAAGGGTACTGATCATGTTCAGGGCCAGTCCCAAGTAATTGCTGTCATTCTTTAGTATCCACAGGGGATTATTTCCAGAACCCTTGTGGACATCAACATCTGGGATGCTCAAGTCTCTTATATAAAACGGCTTGTATAATTTGCATATAACCTATGCACATCCTCCTATATACTGTAAACCATCTCTAGGTTAATTATTAGTATAAGTAATGCAATATAAATGGTAAATAAGTAGTTGTGTTGTTTCTAACATTTGTATTATTTTTATTGTATTGTTATTTTTTATTGTGTTTTTTTCCCAAATATTTTCTATCTGTGATTGGTTGAATCCTCAGACGTGGCACGGTTAATGCAGAGGGCCAACTGTATACTCATTTGAATTGGCCTTATCCGCAAGTAAATTCAGTAATATGACATATAAGTTAACTTTAGTTAAACAATTAATGCTAATTAAGGGAACTTAGAATACAGAAGAATATACCTTTCTTAATATCTTTTCTAAGGGAAACAAATTTTGAATATCATTACTTTTTTTTTTAGGAAGATGTAACTAGAATCCTTTTTTTCCTTGAGCCATTAAATATGGTGCCAGATATTTTCCAAAATTTATCTTTCAGTGATTTTAATGTGTCAACTTATGAACATGAGCATCTAATGGTCAATTTATAAAAACAATGACAGATGGCTGTTATGAGATTTGTAAATGTGAGCATTTTAAAACTTAATCTTTTCAAAATTAAGCTTACAATTTCTACACTGTATAAAATAATTAGTACAACCCTTATGGAAAACAGCTGTAGATTCCTCAAAAAACTAAAAGTAGACCTACCATTCAATCCAGTAATCCCACTATTGGGTATCTGCATAAAGGAAAAGAAGGCTTTTCTTCAAAAAGATGCATGCACTCAAATGTTTATTGTAGCATAATTCACAGTTGCAAAGATGTGGAATCAACCCAAGTGTCCATCAATTTATGAGTGGATTAATAAAACGTGGTATATGTATACCATGTAGTACTACTCAACCATTAAAAAAAGATGTATTAATACCTTTTGCAAACATCTGGATGGAACTGGAGACGCTTATCCTAAGTGAAGTATCTCAAGAACGGATATACAAATACCACATATACTCACTATTAAACTGAAACTGACTGATGGGCACATATATGCACAGAGGGAAGTAAAACTCAGTGGAAATCAAGTGTGGGGGAGGGGCACAAACCTGCCTAATGGGTACAATGAACGCTATTTGTGTGATGGGCACAGCCATAGCCAGGACTCAAGCATTACAAAAGCAACTCGTATAACATAAAACATTTGTACCCCCTTAATATTTTGAAATAAAAATTAATAATGTGTTAACTATTATGAACCTAACACCTAGAATTTATAGGCATTGCATGCCTTTGGAGCATTTATGTAGGTAACAAAGGTTTAACTTTCGGCTGTGTAAAACTATCTGAAATTGGCTATACTAACTCTGAGAAGCTATAGAACTATGCTAACAAAACCTTAGAGGAGATATTAAGTGATGATGAAGAAAGAAAAAGAGCATTGAAGAAAGAATGATCAGCAATAAGAAGCCTGGGATGTTGTGTTGTGGTTCTCAACCTTAGCCACACACTGGAATAAACTGGGGAGCTTTAAAAGAAAACAGACACTTAGGTCCCCCCTCAGAGAATTTGATTTAATTGGCTGGGAGTTTTAAAAGCTCTTCAGGGAATTCTAAAGTGCAGCCAAGTTGATAGTAACAGTCTAGAGTTAAACAAATAGAAGCTAATGACCAACAAATATGTTACTGTGGGAGAGTGCACCATAGGACACATTTGTTACAGCTGTGAGCTCTGTAAAGCAAGCTGTTGAAGTGAGTAAAAGGCATTAAATTAAAAAAAAAAAATACTGTTAGGAGCATGAATAGGAAAATGTGGAAACTTAGTTTACCTCTCTTGAACCACCAAGGTACATTATGACTGGACACAGGTCTAGATGAAATGACTTTCTTTCACAGGGGCTCTCAAACAATAAATTAATAAGTCTGAATTTTGGCCTGAAGTTTCATGACGAAAGATCGAATTGCAGATCTCTATGTGTAGTTGCTAGTTCATAATGGAAGCATTGAGCACTAGAAATTTCTAATTAGGGTTGATATAACTGAAAGTTGTCAGGGCCCCCGGAATATGAATTTTTGGTATATTATTGTAATATTACAATCATGTCAAAAGCCAACGTGGCTGCAGACTGATTATAGACAAGTAACTATTAACAAATAGTTAATTAAGTTGTTGCCGTGCTCATTTCAGAAAACAACGTGATCTTGACGTAGGGCATGAGTTTTCTGTTGCTCGTGTGCTCTGTTGGCCCTGTCAGTGTGTTTGTGGCGTGGGAAAGTAAAGTGTAGCTTTTGGTGGGTTGAGCAGTTTGATAGAGACAATAATAAGCATAAGGAGAGAGGAAACATTAAAGAACACGTTGATATACAGTCTAGGAAAAAAAGCAGAGGAAGTTAAAAAAGTGTTGTATGTGCAGAAAAAACTTCTATTCATGAAAACCTCATGCTGAAATTCAAAAAATTTACTGATTTATGGTTTGGGGAGCTCTTGAGAAAGAAAAACATTTCACCTAGTCCTGTGGCCCGGTCATAAATTATTTTATTTTCTCTGTGATCAAAGAAAGTGAGAAAAATATGTTATTCTGACTCTTGATCAAAGTTAGAAGTCAGAACTAGAAGGACATAGGGAAGTGCTGTAGGAAACAGCTTCAAAAGCATAAACTAGCTGCACTCTTAGTGTTTTTCACACTGGACTAATGATTGGATCCCTCTACAAGAAAACATAAAGGAATGTAAAATGCTGACTTTAGAAATGAAAAGTAATTAAAATACAAAATTAACACAATTTTATAACATAATCTCAAAATGTGAATACTAGTATATTGCCACAGACTAAGGGTGTTTGAGAAACACTACTGTTCATGACATCATTTGCAATCTATAAGTCCCCGCAGAGTGGTAAACTCTCAATAGCCAATGATATTAGTTTATTGTGGCTGCTGTAAGAAATCACCACAAACTTTGATGGCTTAAAAGAATAGGGATTTGCCAGGCACGGTGGCTCACGCCTGTAATCCTAGCACTCTGGGAGGCTGAGGTGGCTGCATCGTTTGAGCACAGGAGTTTGAGACCAGCCTGAGCAAGAGCGAGACCCTGTCTCTACTAAAAGTAGAAAGAAATTAGCTGGACAACTAAAAATATATAGAAAAAGTTAGCCAGGCATGGTGGTACATGCCTGTAGTCCCAGCTACTCAGGAGGCTGAGGCAGAAAGATTGCTTGAGTCCTGGAGTTTGAGGTTGCTGTGAGCTAGGCTGATGCCATGGCACTCTAGGCCAGGCAACAGAGTGAGACTCTGTCTCCCAAAAAAAAAAAAAAAAAAAGAATAGGGATTTATTCTCTCACAGTTCTGGAGGCCGGCAGATGGAAATCAGTATCACTGGGCTGCAAACGGGGAGTTGGCAGGGCCATGTTCATTTCCAGAGGCTCTAGAAGAGATTCCATTCCTTGTCTCTTGCAACGTTTGGTGCATGTTGGCATTCCTTGGCTTTTTCAGTGTCAAGAGGCCATCTGTATTCCTTGGATTGTGGCTCCTTCATCTCGCTTTGAGGTCAGACCATAGCATCTCAAGATGTCTTTCTCCTGAGGTCATCACATCACCTTCTCTCTTCTTTCTGTGTTAAGTCTCTTTACTTCCTCTTTAGAAGGACACATGGCATTTGGGGCTCACCAAATAACACAGGAAAATCTCTCTATCTCAAGATTTTTAACTTAATTATATTTGCAAGTGTCCTTTTTCCTGATAAGGTAACATTTACAGGTTCCAGAAATTAGGATGCTCTATCTTTGGCCATTATTCCATTGTTCAGCCTACTACACTCCATCCTCTGGCCCCCAAAGAGTCACACCCATCCCACATGTAAAATACATCCACCCCATCCCAACATCTTCAAAGTCTCAACCCATTGCAGCATGAAATCAAATTCCAACTATCATCAGTATATTATCAGCTCATAAGTCCCAAATCTCATCATCTAAACAAGGTATGAGCAAAATTGTGGGCATGGACCATCATGGGGCAAAGTTCTTTTCCATCTGTGGATCTGAGAAACTAGAAAACAAGTTATCTTTTTCCAAAATACAATGGGGGAAGAGCGTGAGTGACATTCCTATTCCAAAAGGGAGAAAAAAGAAGAAAGAAAGGAATCACCAATCCCAAGCAATTTTGAAGCCCAGCAGAATGAAATCCATTAGGTTTCAAGGCCTGTGAATAATCCTTTGTGGCTCAAGCCCCTGCCCTCTGGGCCTGAGTTTCTACCCTCTGGGCTATCCTTTCATTTTCTTGAAGAGTAGCACATGTTTGCAGTTGAGTAATAGTTTTATCAACCTGTGATGCCAGGCTCAAAGTCTTCCTTGGGCAATGAAAAAAGCAGCAAAGTCTTTCGCTGTGTTTCCCAAAGTTTTGCAAAGTAAATTTGAATATGAAGCTTTGATTAAGATCACTGTGTAGAAAATGTTGCCAGGCCAAGAGGCCACTTGGTGGAGTGCCATCCAGCAATTTGCAAAGGGATAAAGAATGTAGGCTGGAGAGAAAGGCAATCTGGAATTGGGGTCTTATCGCCATGATTTACCAGCCTTGTGCTTTTATTTTCTTTTCTTTTTAAGCTTCAGATTAATTTGTAAAAGAAAAAAAATCATACCTAGCTTCTAGGATTGTTATAAAGTTAGAAATAAATGGGAAATCATTTGACAGCTAGGAAGTACTCAATAAAATAGACCTAAGAGTCGTCGCTATGCAAATTTGAAGCCTTCCAGCCATTCCGGTAACATAATCTGGGCTCCCCAACATTGTACAAGATGCCGGGTGGCTTCCAGAGTTCTTTACAGTGCATAAAATATCTATATTAATAAGAATAATATCTCATGTCTTTATAGTATTTGATGAGCGTTACAGATACTGTTTCATTAAATATAACCATTTTATTGAGGTGTATAATATAATACCGATTTTGTATTTGAGAACAACATAGTGGCTTAAAAGTGTCCCTTTTTAGAGGATCTTCCTTAATCTACGTATATATTAGTGGGCTTATCAGAAGAAAAATAAGACAGATGGGAGAGGCTTGGCCAGGCAGCGTTCCTAAGTTTAGAGATACTGATGGAGCGGAGGGCCCAGGGAAGCCCCGCACCTGCCGTTGTCAGGCAACACGAGAAGTGATTGAGTGAGTGGATATATGCGTGTTTGTGGATGGAGTCCTTTTCCTGAGTGCACAGAAACAAAAGGGAATTGAAGAATTATGAAGCACTATATTCTGTTCTTGGTTCCTTTGGCAGCTGTGTCAGTTACGTGGTTTCACACCAGCATAGTTAGCACCAGAAACTTTAAACTCTGTGGCTCAATCACTAAGAAGACCTTTGGTAACCTCAACAAAAGAATGGGAAAAGCCATCGAATTTTTAAGTGAGTAATTAATTGCATAAACCTAATCACTATTTGCCAAAGATTTTATGCCCAAGTGGCTATTATTAATGATTTGTCATGGGTGAATTCTGTACACAGAGGGCCATGAAGCCCATTGTCCAAGTCACTTCTGACTTTCCCGCTCCTGATGTACCCTGTGGATTCCAATCCCAATAGGGGCGATGACTGCCATGCTGACGGGTTTGGAAGCCTGTGCTCAAGCAGCATGTTTCTGTACACTTCCCAACTCACTTCTGCATCTGTTGCAATGATGCCCTACTCACTGAGAATTTCCACAGGCCCCCAATGTCATCGCTCTTCTCAAAGCAGGTAGGCTGCAGCCCCTCCTCCAGACAGCTCCTGATGGAGGCCAAGCCACTGACACCAGCTCCGATGATGGCTACTCTCTTCCCCATGGTCACCTGTGCAAAAGCCCAGAGAGCAATTCTAGCAACAGAAGGGCTGAAAACATATCTATCTATCTGTCTGTCTATCTATCTATTTATTTGTTTATTTTGGTTTCATTCTTTGGCTTAACAAGAAACTTCACTTTTGCACCCAAGAAAAAAATGTTTGGAATTGCTTTTAGTACTCTAACTACATTTTGCACTTCTCTCAAATTTCTAAAGAGAATCTTTTTTTCTGAAAAAAGAAGCACTTTTTTCAGCTAGCTCTCCAAAATTAAGAGTCTAATGATCGGCATATATATTCACCTTTCTTGCCTTTGGCCTTTTGTCCTTTTTTCTCTGCCAAAGAGAGTAAGCAAGAGGAAAAAAAGGAGATTAGCAACAGCGTATACACACATCCAATGACCCAAACATATACATATACGTGGACATGTGAGTGAAGAAACAAACATGTATGGGTATATACGTGCACACACAGACATGTATCTCTATCTTCTTTCTACTCTGACACAGGATTTGATGAGGAACAAGATCTGGGCATGTCTATGTTTCAGCTGTCATGTTGTCACCCTCTTTCTTTCCCTAATAATATTCTTCTCAGTTACATAGAAAAGGCAAGTCCTTACCTAAAAACTACGTCTTCCCATTAGCTTCCACCCCTAATCTCCATTCCCTCCTAAGAAAATTACGTTTCCTAGCCTTTTCCTGTTCCTGACACTATCTTTAGGCTCTACTACTACTTCTCCTAGTATTTTTTTCCTTCTAGACAAAAATCATAGACTTATGCAAAGAAATAGACTTCAATGATAAAATCACGATCCATGATTCTCAGAAACAAATGAAGAAACTGCCTGCATTTTACGTCATTCTCATTCTATATTTGGTACAAAACTATAGCATGTTCCTTCTTCTTTTACCATCCCACTCTCCTCTCTCTTAGCCCTTTATAATATCAACTTTTTTCTGTTTTTACCTTATCTTTGTCTTCCTTTCTTCTGTATGTCTAAGTCTGGTTCAAGTTGTCTGGGCAGTTTGAAAGAGAAAATGCTTTCTGAGCCCGCACTCTTGGGGATTATTGGAAAGTGGGAAGAGCTGCTCTTAAAGAGGTAGTCATTTCTTGGTCTTCTGCCAGGTGAGCTCACACCAAGTCCCTGTGATTGGCATGGGGTGGGGGGAATCTGGCCAGTCTCTGTGGCTGTTCCGTTTCTGCTTTTCTGTTGGTTTTGGTAAACACAATCTACTGGTCACACTCCTGGACCTGTGGTCCTGGGAATCCGGTAGTTTCTCCCAAGTGATTTTGTGGTTCTCTTCTCCGTTTCATTATGTGTTATTTCAAAGTTTACCTTATTTTCCTCATTCCTACTTCTTTTGTGAATACCTCTTAGTAGTTCTCCAAACACTAGCAATTAGCTATTTAATTGAGATAGCCCACCAGCAACGATGGCTTTTCTTTTTTTTTTTTTTTTGAGACAGAGTCTTGCTCTGTTGCCCGGGCTAGAGTGCCGTGGCATCAGCCTAGCTCACAGCAACCTCAGACTCCGGGGCTCAAGCAATCCTTCTGCCTCAGCCTCCTGAGTAGCTGGGACTACAGGCATGCACCACCATGCCCGGCTAATTTTTATATATATATTTTTAGTTGTCCAGATAATTTCTTTCTATTTTTAGTAGAGACAGGGTCTCACTCTTGCTTAGGCTGGTCTTGAACTCCTGACCTTGAGCGATCCACCCGCCTGGGCCTCCCAGAGTGCTAGGATTACAGGCGTGAGCCACTGTGCCCGGCCACAATGGCTTTTCAATATTCTCTCTTTTTATGTTCTCTCTTTTGATTTGAGGTCAAAGGCCTGTGTTTCTCAAGTTTGCATTTCTTTGTTCCTGGGGACAATGTGTGATCATGGAGAAGATGAAATTCCATAAATTGATCCATTAATTCCAGGTAGCAGATGCAGTTAATACCACTAGGGGGAAGAGGAGTGGATGATGAGAAATTACTTAATAGGTACAATGCATGTTATTTGTGTCATGGATACCCAAAAATCCCTGACTTGATCACTATGCAACTGATGCATGTAACAAAATAACACATGTAGCCAATTAATTTGTACAAGTAAAAAAAAATTACCATATAAAATTATGTTGGCAGTAAGACTAAATAAACTGCACCTACCTCAGTCATGAAATACAGTGAAACTTCTAAAAATTGTTTACCGATCAACCATATTCCTATATCAGTTAAAATTATGACATCTCACTCATATTTACCAGGTAGTCCCTTCATTAAGCAGTTGATATTTACCATAAACTGGTATATGTGTAATTCTTGATGTCTTTTGGAGATAGGAATCTTCATTTCTACACCGTGGCGAAGTAGAGAGTCAGAGGGACTTCGAGTCACTTACAGCTGTGTGGCCCTGGGCAAGTCACTTAACCTCCTCAATTCTTAGTTTCTTTATTAATAAACTGAGAATACTACACTGCTATTATCTGGCTGGGTTGTTGCAATGATTTGAGGATTAGAGCGTATAAACACACACACCAACACACACATACATACCTACACTTATACATATGTGTGTATAAAACTTGGCATGTAGTTAGAAATTAGCAAATGCTAACTGTGTGTTGTAGGTAAAAATGTAAAAAAAACCCCACAGGTTCATTAAATTTTCTAGGGCTGCAATTCAGCCAGCGCGGTTTTATCTTCTCTCATTTTAACGGAGCTCCTTTTAAGTTTTGTGGATACCTTAGGAAGCAGTATCATTCTTCTGGCCTTATTCATCTAAGGGCAGGCAGGACCCACCTGATTCTACCACGGCCTCGGATGTTTTCTCTTTAGGAGATGAAAAGGCAACTCTCCTCCTTGCTGTCCTTTGCAGGAATATATTCTATCAGCAGGAGACATTTATTATCCCATCTCTCTTCAGCCTAGTTTTTGCTTGCCACAGTTTTCTGCAAAGCCCCTCTTTCATCTTAGGAATCTCGAGTGCCCAATCCCTAGTTGGGGAAGTAGCCACTCCCTGCTTCATGGTCCCCTCTGAATCCCAAAGCTGCTGCAGAGAAACTTTCCTCCATGCGTGGCTGCCAAATTGTTGTTGCTGCAGGAGGATATGAGTAGAGGACCTCACATTCTGTCATCTGGCTCCAGATATTCTTTGTGTTTCAAAGAAACTTTTTGTTTTTTTGTCTTCTAATTGACTTTCTAGAGGCAGGGCATGTATCTTTTGTGACGCTATGTTGTCATGTCTGCTAATGTATAATGGTTGAAATGCTCATATAAAATGGTGATGGATTTTGCATATTCAGATTTTATCACCAAAGCTCCTGTTCCAAAGACATGGCCCCCTTATGGTTCATATTCTGAAATAATATCTCAGGAAGGATTAAGTGCGCAACATTTAATGCAGGCAGTGCTCAATGAGGCTTAGACAGTCCATTGTACTTTCTGCTACAAATTTAAGAAGCGTCCCATGTGTTTTTAGTTTCAAAGCCAGATGAATGTTGTGTTTATTTTCAAAGATATGTCTTTTGTATATTTTCAGCTATCTATGTCATGTATCTGTGGGCCCTAAATCACTGATGTAAAATTACGTAAAAATTCTTCCTTTAATGGGCTTTTCATTTTTTTCAATAATAATGATGATGATGATGATTATGACAATAAAAATAGAGTACTTACAATTTTTCTTAAGAAAAAAGATATATATTATTTGATCTAGCAATTCCACTCTTGGGAATATGTTGTATAGAAATACAAACATAACTAAGTTTCAGCAAATTGTGTGAAGAAGTTTATTTCAGTGATGTTCAAAGTGTCAAAAACTAGAGAAAAAAAATGACCGCTTTTTGTTAGAGAAATGGATAAATTATTTTATCTCCTCTGTGGAATATTCTGCAGGTACTGAAAAGCATGAATTAGAGCTATTGAAGATGGCTTGGAGAAATACCACATTAAAGTATCGGAGAGGAAAAAGCAATGTGCAGAAAAGTACTCATATATTGTAATTTCAAAAATAAACAATGATTTTTAAAAATTCCATATAAATGTTAACACAAACACAGATAAACACACTCACTCATATTATCTGTAATGGATTTTGATCAGAGAGAAAAACATGAATGGATATATACCAAGTTGTTAATATGGTTTACCTTGAGGGCTAATCATATGTGAGTAGATGAAAGGGTGAAGGCTAAATAAATTAATTAAATAGAAAAAACTACACTAAAAATATTCTGGTAGGGAAAAAATAAAATCTAAATGTTTTAGAACTTAGGTAATAAAAGACTGCATTTCATCATGGACCAAATATCAGGTGCAAATTAGGAATCTAAGACAAGATTCGGCTGTGATCCACTGTGATGTTTGAGCCTTGGATGCACTGTTGAGAAATGCTGACTTAACATTAGAGCCAATGATAGGCACAGAGTGCTTATCTCACTTGTTCTTTTACAAAGGGGCAAAGTCTCTGTTCCTTACATTGCCAATATTGCCCTGGGAACAGGGAAACCAAAAGGGCTGTGATTAAAGGAAATAAGTGAAGAGGAGCTTATCTTACAACCTGAGTTCCCGTCTGAAAAACTTCCATGGCAGTTGATGAGGTTACAGATAACCCTAAGTCACCAGGAAAATGGCAGCAAGTACCAGAGCCTTCTAGAGCAGGAGCCTTACAGAATAAGAAAGATCGCTTTTATGGCTGGTTGGAGGGAGATTCCTGGTCTTGGCTGCTTTCATAATTTGCGGGGAGTAGGGATGAGGGGCCAAGATAGCCTTTGGGTCCTATTTCGTTTCCCAGATCCTGTCAGCTGTAACTGGCTTGGTGTACAAGGGCCAAAAAAGATTTCCCACACCGGTTTTAGACCCAAGGGGAACAGGGACAGTGGGCATTTCATTCATACAGTCCTCTGCACCTGAGAGTGATGGGTCAGCCAGGAACACACATGAAGGCAAAAGAGGAAACAAAACAGGAACCCTATTTGCTGATGTTAGCTTGATGTTCATGTTTGCATTTTAAAACAATAATTTTCAAAATTTACTTTCCACTTAGAAGCATATAATTTTAGAACTTGAAAGAGCTTTAAGGATTAAATTTCCGAATGGTCTCACTATGACATTTCTTTTTTTTTTTTTTTTTTTTGAGATGGAGTCTCACTCTGTCCCCTGAGCTAGAGTGCCGTGACGTCAGCCTAGCTCACAGCAACCTCAGACTCCTGGGCTCAAGTGATCCTCCTGCCTCAGCCCCCCAAGTAGCTGGGACTACGGGCACTCACCACCCCTCCTGGCTAATTTTTCTATTTTTAGTAGAGACAGGATCTGTCTCTTGCTCAAGCTGGTCTTGAACTTCTGAGCTCAAGCAATCCTCTCGCCTTGGTCTCCCAGAGTGCTAGGATTACAGGCATGAGCCACTGCACCAGGCATCACTATGACATTTTGAGCATGACAATTTTTCATTATGTGGGACTATCCTTGGGATTGCAGGATATTTAATAACTTGCCTGATACCTAGTCAATAAATGCCAATGAAAACTCCCTAGCATTAGGAAAATAAAAAAACTGCCCCTATACATCTCCAGATACTCCTATGGGCAAGTATTGCTGCCACCGAGAACCACTTAAAAGATCAACTGACCTATTTTATTTTCAGACAAAATAAAAATGTGAAGGAGGTTAATTTATTTACTGAAATTGTTGCTGACTAGTTCAACAAATATTTCATCATCTCTTGCCGTATGTCAGGCACTGAATTAGATGTGAGAATATAAAGGTTTGTAAGACACAGAGGACAAAGTCTGCAAAGTAGACAAACACATATGCAGTTTATTTTTTCATTACATACACGTGTGTGCACACACACTCACACATAATGTCCAGCGTGCTGACTTGGATGGCATATTAAATAGGCAAAATATCAAATATGTAAGGTTCACAGAGGGCAGCTGGTTGGAATTTATAACAAGGGAGAATGCATATGATACCTTTCATTTGTATGTTAAGCCACATTCATATGCACTCTTCATTCATGAATCTAGTAAATGAGTGTCTATTGTGTGCCAAATAATGTTCAAAGCATTAGTGACACCTACCCTCTAACTTATTCAAGTGATCTCCTTTGTTGCTATTTTTCCAGTTTTACCCCTAAATGTCTGACAAAAGTAGTATTTATTTAAAATTTAGGACCCCCTCAGTAAGTTTTGAAAAGTTATTTTTCCCTTTCCCTTAGACAATGTATACATTAAATGAATATTTTCTATTACAATCGAGATTCTGAAATCTTAGACGGAGATATTCCCCACCCAACCCCAGAATACCATCAAGAGGAGAAGACCCCTTCTTTATTGGCCCATAAGTAATGCTGAAGCCACTTAGACATTATCATGAAAAAAAATTAAAGCAGTTTGAAATTTCTTTAAAAAATTTAAAGTATATGATAATGTTACATATTATACTAAAAATATTACAGTGATGATTATTGTGGACTTTGAGATTAATCAAATTGATTTGAAGATTCACATATATTTGTCTACATGAAACCTCAGAATGTTTGTAAACTAGTGTTGTTAGCTTAACTTCTGAAGGTGCTGGGAGAGATTAAAACGTTCTTTGATATTTTTATCAGAGAACCAAAAAAACCCTGTTTAAGCACATAACTCAGCATTTCCTGGTGTGATAAAGGCTAAAGTTGTTATATAATCTTGATTTCATAGTAAAGTGACTTTTTTTCTTTTATTTCTAGGAATTACTTAAACTCAAAGTAGTTCCTATGTACTTTGGTATCTGAACTTTCTATCCATTGTCTACAATACCTTAGTTATCATTATCACTGCATGAATTTTCTTTCTAAGAATAGAAGATAGGTTCTTGCAGAGTATAGGTGTCGTGCCTTATAGTCTTTCTAGTATTTTCCTCAGCACCCAGCACAATGCCGTATGCATAAACAGGTTCTCACAAGATTATTTACTGAATGGTTTTAAGTTTTAGAAATGGGGCCAATTTTAGAATCAGAAGCATAGTACAGCAGAGGAGATTATGGTCTTTAGCAGTTTCCCTGAAGTTAAGCCCACTTAAATTTTTAAAACTCTGACAAATACTGTTGTACTACTTCTCATTGACCTTTACCCTGTTGATAATATTAACTATCATGACATCTTTCCTAGGGATTATGATCAGACCTGGAAAAAAAAAATCGTAACAGAACTGTTTTCTTTTCAATTGAAAACCTTATATCCCTGGCAAATAAATCAATCTTGACAATAAAATACAAGCATTAGTTAAAGAATGAGATAAATCAATAAGGATCAGGTAAAATTTGTGTGCAGTCTTCATAATGAAACTTTAAATTATCAGAAAAAAATCTTATTTGTCTTCTTAAGTAGGCATCAAACCAATGAATTATCCATAAGATTCATACATGAGCAGAACATCTAGTTAAAAATCTACCTACTGCTAAGGTTGACAACTTCCTCAGTCCTAAGAGCATGGAATAAGACTAAAGTATGTTTGTGGTAAAATTATGGAGCTCACGATTTGAGCAGGGAATAGGGGAGGAGAGAAAATGAGAGAGAGAAAAGTCAAAGGAGAATGATCTGAATCAGACAGACCTAATTTGAAACTCAGCTCCGGTGGGTATTAGCTGCATGATCTTGAAAAAGTTATTTCATTTCTTAGTCTTGTTTTTTTCTCTAACTCGGTAAAACAGGGATACCGCAAAAGGTGGTCACAGCGATAAATTAGCCGATGCATATGAAACAGCAATGCATGCTACTTGGCAGAGGGTATTTTTGCACACAGGTTCATTTAGCAGCAAAGCACGATCTTCTTGGAGTAAAGCACAGCTGGTAAGGAAAACACTGGCACAAAAATATACTCTTCTGTTTCTGAAAAGCTTTTTTTAGGTTAAAACAGTATGTTTTGTAGCTTTCAGTAGGGGTAAGCAAAGCAGCTCTAGAAATCTAAAAGTGGCCTTTGTTCAGTTACTTAAGCTGAAGCTAAACCACACCCGTATTGTCCTGAAACACTTGTTAGTGCAATGGTTCTTAAACATCAGTGAACTGCAAGGTAACGTGAATGGATTACATATCGAAACAAAGCAAGATTATCATTACCAGGCCTCATCCTGAGCCTATTGAATCAAAAACGAAGGGTGAAGTCCATGAATGAATCACTTCCCCTGAAACATCCCTCTCCATCTACCGCCCCTCAAAGAAAGCAATGAGAATTTCTTCCCTCAGCATGAGAATTTCTGAGTTTAAGGATCAGAAGAACCCAGTATGCAACCTAGCCCAGGCCACACTGGATTTGGTACCCTTTATAATGCGGGCAAGGGTTACCTTGGCCGTTCCTGAGCAGTAATAACTGGATATTCTTATCAGCACCCTGCTTCACATGTTTTTAGAGCAGTGATACTTATATTAATATTTATGCTTAACTTAGCTAAAGTGAAGGCCATCTGGTTTTTATTGCAGAGTGTGGGTTTGAGATACTCTTAAATACTCATGACTTACACAAAGTTTAGAATTAAAAAATTGCTTCCTCCATTTGCTGGATGTTTGATCTCGGGTAAACTACTTCATCTTTCTGAGCTTTAATTTTCTCTTTCATAAAATGGGAATATTAATAGTGGCAACCTGATAGGATTGTGCTATAGTAGTAAATGTCTATATTAAATGAATATTTTCTATTACAGTTGAGACTCTGAAATTGCAAATAGACAAAACTCAGGGAAACAGCATTCTTTATATAATGCTGATTAACAAAGTTTATTTCCATCTAGAAATGCTATAAGTCACTCTTATGTATTTGTAGAGAGCCTGGCATAAAATAGGTTCTCAGAAATGCCAGTTTTCTTCTGATTCCCTCTCTCTAACTCACAGCAACTTTTTATGTTCTGCCTTGCTTGTTATTTTGTATTGAGTTATTATTATCTCTTGCATCATTATTTAATTTTCTAGGTTTGTCTTAGCTTTCCAATTACCCTTTGAACTCTTTGAGGGAAGGGAATATATCTTACCTTCACAGCGCTATTGCTAGTGCCAAGCACAGGAATTTGAAACAGAAAGTGCTTAATAAAAGTGTCAACTGATTTAGGATAAAAATGCTAAAAAGAATGATAAAGAGGAGAGGCAGGAGTTTGTGGTGAGTGGAGTTAAGTGTATCAGATGCAGAGTAACACTAATGCTAGGGATGTTTAATCTCTCCCCGTAATTGAGTTTTGGCTGCTGCAAAGTCCCGCCTTCATTACCCAAACTTTGTTTACATAATCATTTAACTTGAATACATTTGTGAAAAGCACTTATATAAAGAAAATATTTCCAAATGATACATATTTGAAGCTAAACTTAAGTTTGACGGATTGGACTTGGGGCGTGTAGACAGGTAGATACATCTGGCCTTAATGCCACTCAGCGACTGAGTGGCACAGACGTGTTGTTATAAGAGGGAGCTAAATCAAATATCTTATTTCAAAGAAGGAGGGAGACCATGACTCAGATAAAATTTGTTTATGAAATCGGATTATAAATAGTAGGTAGATTCATTGCTAAGAATATTAATTTCTTTTCATTTTAATTAGACTACCAAAATAGAAAGCTGAAAAGTGAAAAAAAAAAAATCTACTCATCTTTGAAGGAAAAAGATATCATTTATTCAGTTGCATGAATGAAACTTCTCTCATCTCCATTTGGAAAAAAAAAAAACTCTTCCATTAAAGTGTCTTTATGTCAATGCAAATCAGAATGGTGGAGATATCACACACATTTAGAATAGAACTCCAAGGATGGCATCAAGCCAACGGAACCCTCTCAAAGACAGGGAATATACTGAAAGGGCAGACAGTCGGGGGTAGGGAGGAGGACCTAAGCTTGCTGGATTTCAAAGACAGGGACTGGTTTTCCAGTTCTATAGAAGAGTTCCAACAGATCAAATTCAGAATGTCTTGGATACACTTAGAAGCCCAAACTGAGGACACAGGGGTGTAAAAATGACTGAGGTCACAGAGGTATAGAAACGGGGTTGTACATAATGAAATGATTATTTGTCATCTGTATACAGCAAGCAAAAAGTCAGTGTAACCGGGCATAAGAGAGGGGTTGGACAAGGGGAGTCTTTACTCACATCCTCTGGATCTGGAATGTAAGGTATACAGAGTATGAACTAAAAATTGAGTGATATCTGATGAACTTTGGAGGTTGCTGAAGACTGTTTAGAAGCCTGAGTAAATTGAGCTTACGTGTGCTAAATGTGCTATGTTTTCAAACCACCTCAGTAAAGTATAATTATGACCCATCTGAGCTTTGTTTAAAATGGCTTAGGCTAGCTTTGGAAGAAGGACTCCAGGAAGCAAACTCGGTGGGGGGTGGGTGGTAAACAGCATTTTGGAGGCACAAGCCAAGACATCTGGCAGCACTGTTAAGCAACCCAGGCCCAATGTTGGTCAGAAAGCTGCGCCCTCGAGTTCTCCACTTCACCATACTTTTCTCTCCACCCTTGAAAACCCAGGCAGCCTCATGAGCTTGGAACTCTGCAATTGGTGTGTTGCTTCCTGAGATTGAAGGAGGCTGATAATGACCAGTGTTGGCTTTTCCAGGTATGGAGGAGAAACATACTTGTAGAACGAGGCCTGATTATTACTGTAGATTTCGAGGATGGATTTCTCAAGGAAAGATAATGAGAAGGAACGACCAGTGGCAAAGATGACAGCACCAGTTGTTTCCTTTCCGGTGCCATCTTCAAAGAGCACTCTGTTCTCTCTGCAAATGCCTTCATGGCTGACTTCACGGCAAAACAGCCAGAGAGAATAACATCGGGGAGATCATCACTCGCTACGGGGAACTTGCTGAGCAACCTGTACGTTAAAATGAAAGAGATGGTGACTGGAATTTCAGGATGTGTTGGCTCTTCATTCAGGTTTAAATTGTGCCTTACTCACCTGGTCAGCAAGGTTCAAGTCTTTCCCAACACAGTTTAGAAAATATGCTCTTGTCTTAGTTTGTTCCTGCTGCTATAACAAAATGCTACAGACTGGGTAACTTATAAATAACAGAAATTTATTTCTCACAGTCTGTAGGAGGCTGAGACGTTTGAGATCAAGGCACTAGCATTATTTAATGTCTGGTGAAAGCTTATCTCTGCTTCCAAGGTGGAGCCTTGTTCTGCATCCTCTGGAAGGAATGAATGCTCTGTCCTTACATGGCAGACGGGATGGAAAAGGAAAAAGAGGTGAACTCTCCCCCAATCCCCTTTATAAGGGCACTAATGACCTCCCAAGGGTTCCACCTATTAATATCAGGCCCATGGGGGTTACATTCTAACATGAATTTTGGAGGAACACATGCATTCAGACTATAGCAGCTCTCCTTCATAAAAAGATGAAGCCAAGGCCCCCAAAGAGGGCAGGCATTTGGGCAATATTTCTGACAGTAGTATGCACAGGTTATGTAGACACAATTGACTATTTCCTTGTGTCAGATTACAGACATTGGTGGCAGTCAGTGACATTGTGCTGATGATGGTGCAGCCACCAAAAGTAAAACTCTGAGGAAGCAGAGGGGTCTATGCCTTTAACATAGCCCAGGAAGTGACAATAGGAGAAAAAAGTCGCAGTAGCATTTGGAGTAAGGGACTGAGCCTGCTGGGCTCAGCCCTTTCCACTCTCTCTTTCAGAGGTAGCTTGCTTGCAAGAAGCCTACCCTCTCTGCTCCTCCATGCAGAAGAACCCTGGACTAAATACCAAATCTGTGGTGCTATTGTTGCAATAAATGAAACTGAAATAATCTCACCGTAAAACAAAACATCTCTAGTCAAGTATATTGTAATTTATTAATAAGTTAGTTATTATTAAATTCTTCCCTTTTCTTATTTTAAATCTAATACATGTTGATAAGTCAAAGTGCTTCTGTGTGGAAATACCTCATGACTTGACTACGATGCATAGAATTAGGATAATCTTCTGGAATGGAAAAATCATGACAGGCCATCATGTTTTTAGAGAAGTTTTAGAGAAGTCAGAGATTTATAACTGTAGTCTTTCTTCTTGCTATCACTCCCCTGTGGGAAGCAATGAAATGTTAGACAGTTTGTGTTAATTTCTGGAGAAGAAGATCTGGGGACAATGAAAGCATCAAATAAGTATACATAAAGATTGGGCGATACCATTTCTACTCTGTGGCCTTCTTTGGTTCTCAGATCCTTGGTCCCAACCCATTTCTGGCTGCATTGTATATGCTGAAGGCAGAGTGCAGATACTGAATATAAACTTCTGTTCCCTGTTAATACTGCTCTAGAATATCAAAGCAAAACTTCTCTCCAACTCATAATTGTTGACTGTCCAGTTTACAAGATTAAATAATAGAATTTATCCAGATTTTCCACTGGGAGTTTCAAGTCTAGAACTCTGCTACTCTTTATCATTTAACAGTCTAACAGGTAAAGACATCCACTACAATGAAAAATAATAATATAATAAATTTTAAATTGGAGATGTATTGATTTAGTAGACTGAACCCTGGAAGTTAGAGTTAAAAGACTTAACTCTCCCTACTAGCTATGTACCTAATCCTGGACAAGTCACTTGGATTCCTAGACTTCAGGTTCCTTATCAGTTATAACGTACTTTATGCTCTTGCTTTAAGAGTGAGATGAGATACTACGCATTAGGAGTTTTTAAAAGTTAAAGGCATTAGAGACAGCGAATTTCTGGAAACTCTCTGTGATGAGGTGTGGAAGGGCTGTTTGAAACAGTTTTTCTGGTATTTTTATGTTCTCTGACAGGGTTGTAGTCTTGAATATAAACACAGAATGTGTACATGTTGAAGGGAGATGAATAGAAAGAACATTCTAAATGAAAAAAATCAATGAAAACTTTGAACATGTGAGGGATATTGAAATAGACCTTAGAAAACAGCACCAGATTTTTCATGATAGTGATATATAGATCTGCAATAATGCACGATGAATATTCAGAAATGAACATTCTTTTCTTGTTTGAGAAGAAAAATTTTGCACAATGAATATATGTGAGAGACTGAAAAAAACACCACATAATATAATCTAAAAACTTCTCCAAGTTTATGATGAGCTTTTTTCTGATTTATTTTTTTAACTTCTAACGTAACGGTTCAGTAAATTATTTCGTGCTACATCTTTAAGCTGCTGGCTGTACTGGATAAAAAGTGATTCATATGTGATTATTTCTGAGGAAACTGAGTGCAAGGAACTATTGAATGTAAAAAATGGGAGATTTTTAATAAGTTTAAGAAAAGCAGAGAGTGAGAAAAAAGCTGAAAAGGAAGGAAAGGCCTTGAAGAATGTTCCAGGGACACCTTGAATCCTCATCCAAACCCTGTACAATTGATACCTGGTCTAATAGGCTTAGACTTTGGAACTAAAAATGGGAGCTCTTGATTCACTATTACAAAGGCAAAGAAGGAAAGAGGGCTGTGAGGGCATTCCAGCACTTGGAAGAACCTTCCTCAGAGGGAGAAACAATAATCAAATTAGTAATAATAGTGATAATAATGCTTTTAAAATGCTGATCAAATATGAGACAATGTGCTAAGTGGTCTACAGTGATCTCGGAACAACTTAAATTAATTAAAACAGTCTTTGAACAACTCTAAGAGATGGGTGCAATCCTTTTCTCCATTATACAGAAGAGGAAGGTGAAACGCGATGTGCCAGAGATCCTGCCTGCACCCACACAGCTAGCAAGCAGGGGAACCCAGGCTGCTTGATTCCAAAGCCTTTGTGCTTAATCCCTGTGCTTGGGCAACTTCAAGGGACTCCTTACAGCAGGAGCCCAGATGATAAGAGGTGATGTGGAGATGATGAATCTAGAAAAGTAAACAAGGCTGGAAAAATGAAAGGCACGCCAAGCTAAGGAGTTAGAATTTTATCCTGAGAGCCACAAGGACTCACTGAGGACTTAATCGGGAGAGTGATATGCCCAGATTTTTCCTGGTGAATCCTCTGAGCAAAGCAGGACTTCTAGTGATGAACAAAGAATCAATGTATTGCCAATTGAAGGTGCGTAACCCATGGAGAGAACCTCCTTGCGAAAGGCCTGCCCAGCTCGTGAGTCTCTTAGTTTCTGCAGCTTAAGTAGCTGGGGATAGAGAGGTAAAGTGCATGGAGAAAAACCTCTTTAAATTGAGAAGCTTGCAGGAACAGACAACAAAGTCTGGAAACCAAATTAGGGGAAATAGCTAGACTCGGAATTTGGCCTTTTTTGACGCAATAGCCATTGCCTTATGTTTACACACTTAATACTTGGTAAGATGTTCTTACAAAATTATCTCACAAAAACTTCACAATAATCCTGTGCATACTGGGGGCAATATAACTCTATGTCACATGAAGAGAAATGTATTATTTAATACTTAAGGCTCCCAGCTAGTAAGGAGAGAAGTCAGAGCTCAAATCCACATCTCCTCAATTTAAGTCTAGGTTTTGCCCATCATTATCTCAGGTGGGAACCATTATAGCAGTGGCCTCTTACCCTAGGGATTATCACAAGGTGGCACCAGAAGACCACGGGTGTGCTTCAGTATTTATCAATTTGGCATCAAAGTTTATTTAGATATTGTAAAAAAGCAAAGTATATTGGAAAGTAAACAAATTAATACAAATCTCTTAAACTTCTAATTTTTATTTTGGAAGATGCTTGGAATTTTGACTCTGCCAGTTTAAAAAGCAGCTCTTTTTAGAATTTATATATCTTCTTTTCTTTAGGGAAATAGGCTTTCTTCCCCCTCTGCTTTACCCTATTACAGAAGAACTGACTGGCGATATCTTATTAGGATCATGCATCTAGAAATGCTTAATTTATGCCTTACTTACCCATACATACAGTGCCTTGCTTACACTAGATGCTAAATAAATGTTTGTTTATAAACAAATAAATGATTGGTTCCTACTACCCCAATACATTTAAATTTTATGAAGTTTTTCTCCACATGCCAAACACAGTGCTGGATGCTGGGAATATAGAAATGTCTAGTCCAATCTCAAAGACTGATTAATACATTGACTCACAATATTGTCTTCTCTATATATCCAACTGGATTCTTAAAAAAAACACTGATACCCAGGTCTCAAGCCCAAAGATTCTGATGTAAGTGGTCTAGATTAAAGTCTGTTTATTGTTTTAAAAAGCAGTCCAAATGATTCCAATGTGCAGACTTAGTGGGGAAAACAGATTGATGAAAAGGCAAATACAGTGGTATTGTGATTAGCACCCTGGTTCTGGAGTCTCTGAGTTCAATTGTACTAGCTTCCTCTCCCTAAGTTGTGTGATGATTTACCCAGACTCCCTGAGATTCAGATTTCTCATCCATAAAATGGGAGCAGTAATCATACCCAGATTCTAAGATCGTTGGGAAGAGTAAATTGGATAATTCAAGTAAAGCACTTTGTTATGTCTAATATACAGTAACCACTCAAGTTTCGTCAATTAGTATAAGTATTTTGTTTGAGGTGAGTAGGCTGAGCGTGCTGCAGGAACACATTAAGAGTTAGAGAAGACCTCTCAGAGGAAGGATGCTTCCTTCTCTGACAGGGTACCACCATGATTTTATTGTATAAAACAGAGGCCAGTTACCATTCGTGGGAGAGTGACGTCACCAGAGATCACTTGAAATCTCACCAGCTACATGGGTATCAAAGCCAACAGAGTCTATTCTATTGCTTCATCTATATAATGTGGCAAAAGTCCCTTTTTTCCAGGGTTATAATGAGGATGAGATGAAACAGTCTTACAAAAGTGCCTATCGCACAGTAGGTCTGCACAACACATTAGCCCATTTCCCTATACCATGGGCCACAAAAATGTGTCCAATAGAGCTTAGGATGACTATTCCATTAGCCATCTAGTATCAGAAAAATCTGTTCTTGTGTTTATTTACTTATTCATTCATCTATGTGATAAATATGTATTAAATACTGCTATGGTCCTTATGGCTACAGGGGTGAACCAAGAAGACGCAATTCATGATCTTAAGAGCTGATGTTTTGGCAATGGGGTCAGAGTAGAGGCAACCAATTGCAAAATGAATTCCTTTTCATTTGTTCTATACTTAATTATCTTAGTTATTGCAGTAAGTGCTATAAAGATATATAGAGGGCTAGAGAGGCTTCCTTGTGGAAATAACTTTTTAGTTGGATTTTGAAGAATGGGTAGGAACTGACTGGGGGAGGGGGAAGGAAGATTGTTTCAGGCACAGGGAGAACACGTAGGGAGTGAATGTCCTAATATACGGGGAGACACGGGGAATTGGGAAGGCCTGTGCCCCTGGAGCACAGACGGTGGGCAGGGGAGTGTCCCATGAGGTTGGCAAATGATACAGGGTCAGCTTCTGCATGGCCTCAAAGGCCATGCTGGTTATCTCTATCTTCCCCTATAAACAATGGGGAAGTCTGCCAAGATTATTATAATTTAAAAAAATGTATCAAGGGCAAAGGTGCTGTTCATAACCACAACTATCTCCTGAAGAAGGTGGAATCTATTGAAAGGATGCCTTATGTCTTCAGAGCATATGGAAGATCTGGGTATCTAGGTTGGAGATGGAACCTACGAAGAGTTGAGTGTTTTACCAATGAAGTGAAAAGAACTCAGAGATCCTGGGGAAAAAAGTGAGGTGAAGAGAAGATGTGCTAAGTAGAAAGAGGAGAGAGAACCAGGACATGATGAAGGTTACCCAGTAGGTTGGGAATCAGAGAAAAATCTTTGGTAGTGGGGTAGCCTGAAGGGCTTTGAAGACCACGTCTAATGAAAATATATAAATATCAAACCTTTTATGGAAATCTCAAAATTTGTATAAAGTCCATTATACTAATTGCTGTCTGTCTAACTGATTGATTGATTTGCTTTGTTCTGCATTAATCTAGGTATATTAATTTCCTATTGCTGCTCTAACAAATTACCACAAATTTAGGACTTTAAAACAAAGTAAATTTATTATCTTGCAATTCTCGATGTCAGATTCCAAAATGGGTTTCCCTGGGCTAAAATCAAGATATTGGTATCTTCTTGCTCACTCTGGAAATTCGAGTACAGAGTCCCTTTCCTTGCCTTTTTTAGCTTCTAGAGCTGCATTCCTTGCATTCCTTGGCTCATGACCCGTACCCCCATCTTCAAAGCCAACAGTGTGGCATTTTCAAAAATCTCTTTTCTCTCTGACCTCCCACCTCACTCTTATAATGGCCTTTGTGATTACATTGGGCCCACCTAAATAATCCAGAATAATCTCCCCATTGCAAGATTCTTAACTACGCTGTAGGAGACGCTGGTGTCCTTTGTCAACAGAATTAAACTTATCTGGCCCAAAAGTCAGAGAAGCTAGAGGAGGATTTAGGGGAAGAGAGGTGACCCAGCAGAGAAATAAAAACATACGTGAACTGCAAGTTGACACATTACAAAGCCATCACACTTAAATCAACAGAGAAAAAAGTGCTTTCCTCTAACTACACGTAGTTTACTGTGGCTGGAGTGGCTTAGGCTCAGATGTGTGTGTAGGAGTGGGTGAAGCGTAAGGTGGGAGGAGCGAAAGATGAGCCCGGAGCCTTAAGTCAAGCAAGATCATTGAAAAGGTTTCATAATCCAGGACAAAGTGTTTGACTGGACCCTGATGGCTATGGGGAACACTGACTGTGATTGACTATCCGATCTTCATTGCAAAAAGTTTAAAGCCATTAACAGAACATAACCTTCCCTCCAGTCTCAGCTCTCCCCATTTTTCTTTCCTATTCACAATTGTGTCCACAAACTCCTCAGCTTTCGCCTACATTCTTGTTGCCTCAGTGTCTTTACCTGGAGTACATTTCCCTCCTCCATTTCTCCTTCCCCTGCATGTTCCGTCTCCTCCTTTGCAAACACTGTCCCAGGTAGTATTCCTTTCAGCAGTACAGAAATGACCGCATTGTGTGTCGCTAGTCTGTGCATCCTGAGGACAGAAACTTTGTCTTTATCATCCAGTGTCCCCACTGCCTAACACAGTGTCTGGCAGTTAGAGAGACTGAATCAAGTTCCAAGAGCCCCTCATTAAACACTTTGCTTGTATATTTCATCTATTGTCTCAGTGGGTTTGATAAGGTAGGGCTGGCTTCTGATCATTTCCAGACATAAAAAAGCACCAGATTTCTCACGCTTTTATATTTAAATAGGGAATTAAGAAGAAACTGTAAAAGCTTCAAGAGTCCTTCAGGAAAGCATCTACAAATAGAATCAAGTTATCGAGAGTGAAAGAAAAATCATTCCTCTTCTAAGATCTGCTCCAAGAAATTATGGAGCTTATCATTCTTTGGTAAAATGTTGTCATCATTCTCTTCTGTGAGGCTCTCCTTATCATTCTTGATATCTTTATTCTCCATGGGATTGTCTGTCTGGTTTTTGAAGAGCAAATTATCATTATGTAGAGGCTTCAATTTTTTGATGTAGAGGAACTTAAAAAATCTTTGGAAATTTTGTTTAAGAGTTGAGGAGGTTGTCGTACGCAATTCCCCCCTAATGATGTTGTGGGTTATTTCTGCCAACTCCTTGATCACAGGGTCTTCGTCTCGAAGCACTCGTTCAATAGCTGTAACAACAGAATAGACCTTAGTTCAAGGCATCTCTGCTTTACAGTCCAAAAAGCTCTAACCCTAAATAGCCTACCACCTTTTACAAAATCCCTCCACTTCTCCATCTCCCCTCCATTTACTTTCCTGTCATTTTGTTACCTTTACTAATAGCGTACAGCAAGTTTTATCCTCTGTTCCAGGGGTGGGGAACTTTTTCATGTTGGAAGGCTGCATTAATTTAGCCATAATCAAATAAGGCCACATTCAAGAAACTTCAATTAGATATACTTAAAAGTGTACATTATTTCATAGCAATCTAACTATTATGTACTTAATAATTTCAAAAAATGAAAACTACTGGTTAATTTTAAAGCTAACTAACCTTTTAATGACTTTGTTGTGTCTGCTTTTTGTTGGAAGGCATTTGAATATTTGGTTGCAGCATGGAGGTCTGCAGTTTCAATTGATCCTCCAGATGGGTATCAATCATTTGTGACCTTAGGGCATGTTGATTTGAGTTAGGTAGGAGAATGTAGATTTGCAGCAATAAGTGGTTGAAAAGTAAGAAAACATTTTTTGGGCTTGTTGCCAAAGGCATGGGTATTCTACTGCATTTTTCCATATTTCAATTGGATCTTTCTTAGCATCAAACAATGACTTTAAAATGTCATCTACTGAGAGCTTAATCAATTCCATCTGTAGTTCTTTAGATGCCTTGGTGATATCAACTAGGTGAAGGTGACATGTTAATTTGAGTGTGATGCCATGATTCTCAAAGTCAGTGACCCTTTCATTGTATTCTCCAATTAATAGGTCTATAACAGCTGCCTATTCTTCAAATGATTCCCGTATATCATCCTGCTCATCAGTGACCTTTGCTAACTGGGAAAAATGTTCATCTGAAATTTCCTCTTGAAGGAGAAGTGTTTTGAAAAAAGATAACTTTTTTCAAAATGCTTTGATTTTTTTTGCCACATGTCATATATAGATTTACTTTTGCCTTGCAAAGAAATATTCAAGTCGTTTCGATTTGACATGATATACACAGAAATGCTGCCTTTCCTGTAGAAATCTTCTTTCAATAATTCACGCTGCTGATTCTGTTCTTCATAAAATTTACCTATCTGTTCTTGCAGAGATAAAATTTTGGCTAACACCTGTTCCTGTGACAGCCAATGCACTTTAGAATGACATGGCAAATTCACACTGAATACCTCATCCTTCAACTTTAGCATGCTAGGAAACTGACAATACCATGCTGTATTTGCATGAGTATAGTTAACAATACTTGTAACTTGTTGCAAAGTGTCACTTAAATAGTAGCTTTAGCACAGAGATTTTGCAAGATATAATGAAAAGAAATGAGAGCCTAAGGATCTGTTAATACTTTTTTTATATGTGCAATAAACCCTTCATGTTTTCCTGTCATGGAAGGTGCATCATCTGTGCATATACTCACTAAATTTACCAAATTCAGTCCAAATTCATAACATTTATCTTGAGAGTTGTTGAAGATCCCTGTGTTTTGTTCATAAGAATGCCCAAAGTGAGTAACACTTCATAGCAAAGAAAATCTCCTGTTATGACCTGAATGAAGTATAAAACCTGCACTCAGTTAGTAGTATCAGTTGATTGATCCAAAGCAATTGAATAATATATAATATATATTTTCCTTTTTCTAAATTTTTTATTATTTTTTATTTTTTTGGAGATGGATTCTCACTCTGTTGCCCCAGCTAGAATGCGGTGGCATCATCATAGCTCACTGCAACCTCAAATTCCTGGGCTCAAGCCATCTTCCTGCCTCAGCCTCCTGAGTAGCTGGGACTACAGGCATGCACCACTACCCCTGGGGAATTTTTTCTTTTTTTGTAAAGTTGGGGTCTTGCTCTTGCTCAGGTTGGTCTTGAACTCCTGAGCTCAAGCCATCCTCCCACCTTGGCCTCCCAGAGTGCTAGGGTTACAGGCATGAACCACCATGCCTGGCCATATATTTTCCTTTTGAAGTACTGCATGAAGTTGTTCTGTTAAGTGGAAGGCTAATTCATGCTGCTGATCAGTTCTGGTTCTCCTTGCAAGAGGCAGTTGTTTGTACTTTGCAACGTTATTGGGGTCTAAGAATCCTACAACTTCAGCAATGCATTCTTTCACAATTTCTGCATCACTGAATGGCTTTCCCTTCCCTGCCCCTCTACCCCCGAAGTATATAAGCTACTTTGTAAATTGCTCCAGTGGCATTATTTCCAGGTCTTATTGCTGTTTGAAAGAATTGTCTTTGCTTTTGCTTTTCATCTTTATATTTCTGCAATAAGAACTTTCACATCTCTTCCTCTAATTTAAAATATTTGTGGTCCTTAGGAGTGTTATGATGCTGATGAATACTGAATTTCTTTAATGTTGATATTGCAGTATCACAAAACAAGCAAATCATCGTATCTTTAGCAGAAATGAGAGCACATTGCAATTCCCAATCCTCGTTAAAAAATCTGTTTTCTTCCTTCAGCGTTCTCTTGGTGTTCTTTGACATGATGTGCTGGTAAGCAGACAGAATTAAAAAATACCTTCGAGTTGTGCAACTATTCACAAATTCCACTTCAAACAGGAACAGTGTACCGTTGCCAAAAGCTGATAACAGACCGGTGTACTCGATCCCCATAAACTCTCACCAACCAGGCTTGTGCGGTAGTGGTACCAGTCAGGCGGGGGAAGTTAGAAGTAAATCACGAGCAAAGCAGCCATCAATTTTGCCCTATGGCTTACAAATATTCTAATTGTGCCAGTCAATCTGGGAGGATTATTTCATTGACATTTATTTTAGTCATCCTTATTTTAAATATGTTCATTTTAAAAATAAAATAAAAATTAAAAAGATGAACAAAAATGTAACAATAAAAATGAAAGGATTTGTTCTGTAAAATTTGGATTCAGTCAAAAGGCTGCGCTTAAGGACCTAGAGGCCGCAGGTTCCCCACCCCTGCTCTGTCCTCAGCAGACCCCAGGAAAGGAAAATGGAAATAGTCACTAAACATTTACTGAGCACCTTTTACGTGCTAAGCATTCTCCTCGACAGCATAAATAGATACTCATGGAGAGGTTCATGAACATATATATGTTATATTGGTCATAATTATAAAAAAGTTGAAATCAGCCTAAATGTTCATTAACAGGGAACTGCATAAAATTATGAGCATCACAAAATGAAATAGTATACACATATTAACATGACGTAGATCCAATTTCTTGGCATGCAAAGATGTTTGCAATATAAAGGTAAGTAAAAAAAGTTATAAAACGGTTATGATAGTTTAAAATTAAATATGTAATAGCTTATATTCTTTAAAAGCATCTGGGATAATACATATACCAAAATGCTAATATCATTATATCCAGATAGTTGACTGTGAGAAATTACTATTTTCTTTCTTTTTTTTTGAGGAGAAGGAAAGAGGAGTTTATTAATTTGCCAGCAGATAAGGAAAATGGCAGACTGCCATCTCAAAGCACCATTTCCTAATCAAAAGCAGAAATACGGAGCTTTTAAAGGGATGCTTTTCAGTTCTAGGCTATTGTTGTTTAACTACAGTTGATGATTCTGATCGTCCCATCTCCCACCATCCCACTTCTGCCCACAGTCCCAGGACCTCCACTGAGGACCTCCAGCCGGACAGGTCCGTTGAGCCATCTCCTGTAGCACAAAGAACAGAAGACATTCCCTGGCTCCTCCCAGCCACCGACTTGAGACAGGGATGCAGGTACTTATTTTTTTTCTTAATAAAAAAAATAGCAAAAAGGGGAGATTGAGAAAAGAATGAGAGGAGGAGAAGCTGACAGAGGAGGAGGATAAAAAGAAGGAAAAGATTATGAGAAAGATGGAGAAAGAATTCTAGTGCTTGGCATTTAGCAGGCAGTTAAATATATGCTGATTCAATGAGTGATGAATGAATCAAAAAGGAAGGAAGATAATGATGTGTCAGTGTAGGTCCATAAATTGTCACAAATGTACCACTCCAGTGGGTGATGTTGATAATGGAGGGGGTTGTGCGTGGGTGGTGGCAGAGGGTACATGGGAAATCTCTGTACGTCCAGCTCAATTTTGCTGTGAACTTAAAACTGTAAGGAAAGACGGCAGCCATCCTATTTTATAACTCACCTGTTTGTAATTCTGACCCCAATGCGGCAATAGACAGAGGCTTGTAGAGAGATCCCTAAGACCCAAACATTTTGATAGAATCATATTATCCTTAAGTTCCTCCTCTGCAAATGTGTTGTGCAATTGCTAGCCACCGAGATGTAAATGCACTGAGGGATGAGACTTTGCTTTATTTGCTGCTCTATCCCCAACAGCTAGGATAGTGTTGCCACATAAGAGATTCTGAAAACGTATTTGTTGGATGAATGAATGAATGAATCCTCAACTTTCTGTAGTTCCTAAGGATGATAGTTAGGTCTCAGACAATGAGAGAGACAAATGAAGAGAGTGACACAGGGAGAGAGAATGAGAGAAATAGAATAGAAAGAGTAAAAAGATGCCTTTTAACCTAGTCCTTTGGTTGATTTCCCCATCACTCCCTACCCACCACTACCACCCTCCCCACATCCGGGACCCTTGTAGAACTCACAAGTGACTAGACTCAGACACAGTAAATTTATTTAGACCTATGCATACAGATTTCATTATAACCTCAATACTTACCCCCAAGCATGACTTCAATTTCATCTCGGAGGAGTAAACAGCCACCCGCTTTTGTCAAGTATCCTATACACAAGGTAAAATTAAAGTTACCCCAAAATACATTACGAAAATACATTATCTGATGTTACCTGGCTACCTTCTTTGCTTTTACCAAAGCAAAAGATCTCGAGATTATCCATAAGTCATCTTTTAGTGATTTCAAATAATTATTATTTCATAAAGTTATTTATTATAATTCATGTATGTGTATAAATGTACACAAATCATATTGGACTGCTCAATGAATGACCACAAAGTAAACATACTGAAGCTACCACCCAGGTTTTTAAAAAGAATATTAGTGGCACCCCAGAATCCTCCCTCAAGCCCCTGCCAATCTCCTTCTCCACCTTTCATAATACTTTCTTTTGCTTCACATTGCATTGTGAGATTCATCCATGTTCTTTCATGTAGCAATAGTTCATTAATTTCCATTGTACATGGCAAAGGCTGTCAGATAAAGTTTTCTTGAAACACAGCCATGTACATTGGCTCATGTTTACATATTATCTATGACTGTTTTCAGTCTACCACAGCAGAGTTGAGTAGTTGCAACAGAGACCATATGGCACTCAAAGTCTAGAATATTCACTATTGAGTCTTTAACAGAAAGATTTTGCTGAACCCTGTTGTATGACAGCCCATCTTATGAATGCAGCGTTTTTTTTTTTTTTTTTTTAATCCATTCTGCTGCTGATGGACATTTGCGTTGTTTCTAGTTTGGGGCTATTATGAATAATGATGTTATGGGCATTCTTGTACATTAAGTTTGGCGTGTATCTGTATAATTGTTATTTGCTGTATAACTAGGAGTGGATTTACTGGGTAATGGATATGCTTATCTTCAACCTTAACGGTTACTGACAAACAGTTTTCCAAGATTATACCAATTTTTACTCCCAGCAACAGTGTATGAACATTTCTATGCTCTATGTCCTCTCCAATATTTAACGCTGTTAATCTTTTTCCTTCCAGTCATTCTCATGGGTTTGGTGGTAGTATCACATTGTGGTTTAATTTGCATTTTTGTGTTGATTAGTAAGAGTTTTGTATATTTATTGGTCATTTGGATATCTTCTTTTGTGAAGTGTTTATTCAAGTAACTCTCTTGCCAGTTTTTATATTTAGTTACCTTTTCCTTATTTATTTGTAGGCATTTTTAAATTCTGGATACTAATTTTTTTTAATGTCACATGCCTTACAAATATCTTCTCCATCCCATAGTTAAACTTGTCCATCTGTATTTTTTTTTTGATGTACAGAAGTCCCTAATTTTAACGTAGTCTAATTCCTCACCTTTTCATTTATAGTCAGTGAATTTGGGGTCCTGCTAGGAAATCTTTGCCTGTCTATTCTCCTATATTTACTTCTAGAAGCTTTATTGTTTCACTTTTTGCAGTTAGATCTATAATCCAGTTGGAATTATATGGCATGAAGTAGGGGTCAAGATATTTTTATTATATATATACCTATATAACTGACCTTGCACCATTAAGAGAAAACTTGTCCTTTTCTTACTGCTTGGCAGGGTCGCCTATGTCATAAATTGTGTGTGGATCAATGTGTTGACTCCATTCCATCTGTCTATCACTGTGACACTACCACACTGCCTTCATGTATTAATATAATGTATCTTGACAGCCTGTGGTACCAGTCCTTTGACTCTGTGTCCTCTTTAAATTATCTTAGCTGTTTTTAAACCTTTAAATTTTCACATAAAGTTTATAATCAGCTTGTCAAATTTCATACACACCCCCCCAAAACCTGGTGATATTTTGTTTGGGATGGTATTGATTCTACATAGATCAATTTGGGGAGAACCGACATTGTTACAATATTTAACCTTTCAATCCATGACCGCGATATATCCCTGTATTTAAGTCTTTGTAAAATTTTCTCAATGTTTTCTAGTTTTCTGTGCATTTGTTTTATAGATCTTCCTTTAGTTTTATTTTGGGGTACTTGATGATTTTGGTGCTATTATATTTGGTATTTAAAAAAAATTTCTAATTATTTATTGCTTGTGTATAGAAATCTAATTGATCTTTGCATATGGATGTTATAGCTAGAAAACTTGGTAAATTCATTTATTAATTAGAGTAGTTGTTCTTAATTCCTTCCAATAATTTAAACATGCAATTACTTATCTGTACATTTTGCAAGTTTGATTTTCTTTTATTCAAACTTAGATATTTTATTTCTTGCTATTGCCTTATTTTAGCGTTGGAAAACTCTTGATCATTACCTCTTCAAACAGTTCTTCTGTTCGTTCTTTCCCCTCTCTTTTTTGGAATGCCTATGTTAGACTGTTTAATCATGTTTTATATTATGCTTTTTTCATATTTTCCATTTTTATTTCTTCATTTTGTCTTGAGGTTGAATATTGTATTCTGACACATCTAATTCTCATTTATTTATTTATTTATTTATTATTGTTTGTTATTATAGGGGTACAGATGTTTAGGTTACGTATGTTGCCCTTGCCCCCCCCCCCCCCC
>RJWJ010016916.1:0-33782 GCA_004363605.1 Indri indri | reverse complement strand
AAGAAAATAGACATGCTTCGAAGTATATACTTGGAATCAGGAGAAAAATAATGTATAAAACTCTTTATAAAATGTCTATTTCTTCACTTAAATTTCATTAGTATTGGGTTTTAGTATCTGTACCTCCTGATTCATTATTTCTTTCTACCCTTGTCACAATCTTTAGTATCTTCATATGTATTCCTTTTTTTTTTTTTTTGAGACACAGTCTCACTCTCTTGCCTGGGCTAGAGTGCCATGGCGTCATCCTAGCTCACAGCAACCTCAAACTCCTGGGCTCAAGGGATCCTCCTGCCTCAGCCTCCCAGGTAGCTGGGACTACAGGCACGCGCCACCATGCCCGGCTAATTTTTTCTGTTTTTAGTTGTTTGGCCAATTTCTTTCTATTTTTAATAGAGACGGGGTCTTGCTCTTGCTCAGGCTGGTCTCGAACTCCTGAACTCAAACGATCCGCCCGCCTCAGCCTCCCAGAGTGCTAGGATTACAGGCGTGAGCCACCGCGCCCGGCCTTCATATATATTCTTATTTTTATTGTTTTTGTTAGTGTCAAGTTATCTCGAATTATCTTCCAAAGTTTTCATCCATTGATTTAAAATACACTATTTCTTAACTCTATTTTAATGGTAACTTCTGGATTTATGTTTTCTTACTTCAACGACAAAATATTTTAGTCCCGAAGTCTTTTATTTATTCAATACAAGTTATGGCACAATCTTAATTAGGTGTTTCTACTTATTTAGAATCTCCAACTCCTTATAATGCTTACTGGTGCATTATTTTTGTCTTCAAACTGGTTATTGCCACACAATGTCATTTCGCAATTCATTTAAAAAATTCTGAGACATGAAACTGCCAAAAATCACAATGTAATTATCTGAACCACAATATTACAAAAGTTCAAAAATAAAGACATGAAATAATAGTAATGACCATCTATCTTTCAGTGGGTTGAAACAGAGTTATCATCCATGTAGTTAACCTCTTTTGCAAAGAGACTGAATAAGCCCCTGATTTCTACTTGGGAAGCAAACAAGCCCAAATCTCACCACCTTCCTTTCAAGGAAGGCAAAACTCACTAATCTTTGTGCATTATTAGTAGCTAGTGACCACTGAAGTGCAACAAATAAATTTTTTCTACAATTATAATGTACAAAATGGATTCCATAATTTTAAAGTTACACATTACTTCTATTATTACTAAAAAAAACGCAGTTAGGTTATTGACTACTGCAAAATGGAAACAAGTCACAACAGGAATGGTATCTACGTAACATTACCTATGGTAAGGAGTGCTTGGTTCATCTATTTTCATTAAACCATAGTCCTTGTCTGCTGGATGATATGTTGCCAGGATGTTCATTTCATCCCACTTCTGGGACTTTTTACTAAAATTAAAAAGAAAAAAAATTTTTCCCAATGCAGTAAAAGATAAACCTGCACACTTAAAATTCACAAACATTCAAATCCCATCTTTCAACTTCTATTTGACTGCTAATCTCTATTTTACATATGCTTTCTTGTAACAGAAATTGACTTACGGTAAAAGCCATTAAGTAATTAAAGTAAAATGTTGGTACATATTTTATAGAACACGTAGTGAGCACATATTAAAAACACAGTATTCAGAATCTACATCAGGGCTTCAAAACACTATTACATACTATGACATGCTTAGTCTTCATTTGACTATATAGATTTAATAACTAAAATCAAAATCCACACATTGCCTGATATCAGTAGTTAAGGATTTTTGATCTATTAATAAATATTGGTAACTGTTTGATAAACAAACAAAAAAACCCAGGATCAGTGTACAGGAAGGATAAAAATAAATAATAACAGAAACATTTCCTTGGCATAATTTCTTCAGGGATATCTGTAACAATCAGAACATAAAGATTCAGAAAATAAAACTATAGAGAAAGCCTCATTAAACTCAGATACCACTAAATAAAGAATTAGACTGCAAATGAAATTATAGCTTAGTTAATTCTGAATCTAGAAAAACAAGGGTTTAAGAAATGGTGTACTCAGATTTACTTGAAGAGAAACAGAAATGCTTTATAAGTACTTTAGGAACATCAATTAAAATCCAACAAAGTATTTGCACCACTATGAAAGTGCTGAATAATTAAATGCCTAATTACAAATTATCTGTTCATTAAAAGGGACCTCAAAGACCTCTCTACAAGCCAACATTATTTTGTTACATATACAGTTTGTGACTCTGTTATGTACTTGAAAATAAAATTGCTTCAAAAAGAATCAATATAAATGTTACACTGATTCAAATCATCCTTTCTGTATTTGGTCCAAATTGGTGAAATTTTACTGTAGATATCTTCAATTTCCCAGATCCTGAAATGCCCTTGAAGAATGACATATTACACATTACTATCATATTCCCTTCTCCATGCTCTCAAAAGGGTTTGATGAGTCAGCTTAAAAATTACACATGCCCACTCCTGGCAGGTGAGTCTGATTTTCTGTTTTCTTGCTTTCTACCCTCAAGTACCCACAGTGTCCCCATTTCAGACTAAGCGCTTTTTTCCTTCTTATTATCGTAAAATATACATAACATAAAATACACCATTTTAACTTTTTTTTTTTTTTTTGCTAATCTTCTCTGTATTGTTCTAATTTTAGTACATGTGCTGCTGAAGCAAGCACTAACCATTTTTAAGTGCACAATTCTGTGGCATTAAATACATTCACATTGCTGTGCAACCATCACCACCATCCATCTCCAGAACTTTTTCGTCTTCCCCAGCTGAAACTCTGTATCTATTAAACACGAACTCCCCATTCCCCTCTCTCTCCAGGAAACCATCCGACCACCATTCTATTTCCTGTTTCTATGAATTTGACTACTCTATGTACCTAACATAAGTGAAATCATATAGCATTTGTCCTTGTGTAACTGGTTTATTTCACTTAGCATAATGTCTTTAAGGTTCATCCATGTTGTAGCATGTGTCCGAATTACCTTCCTTTTTAAAGCTGAGTAACTTTCCACTGCAAACTAAGCACTTTCGATTACAGATTCCTTACAAATCTTACTTAGCCTTTGTTTTCTCAAGAGGCAAAGATAGGCCCAGACAGATATTCCACAGGTGACCGACACTACACCTCCTATTTTTGCCCCAAAACATCAGAAGTTGCCTAAAGTCTTTTCACCATGAAACAGTCAAAATCTTAAAAGCTTATAAGTTAAAAATTAAGACATACTAGTCATTATTTTTAAGCAGAGAAACAACACTTCTCGTTTAAAGAACTGCTTTGTTCATTCGGAATGGAACTCATGTGGATATTCGCTCAATTCACCTGAATTTTCAACTGATCAAATTAAAATGTGACTAGTATTTGAAAAAAGTCACTTGATTAAACTGGACTGGGTAAACAGATCTTGCTTTAACAATATCGATTTCTAGTGTAAGGACCATTGTAAAAAAGAAAAAAATTCATGAAGGTGTCACTACAGCTATCCAAACAGGCACAAAAACCTTGCACTTTTTGTGAAATACCTTTTTATCTTGTATTGAAAATGCAGCCTTTATGTGGATGCAGGACTGCTACAAGAACGGAATAGCTATAGATTCTAATACGATTTGAGAAAAAGTGAGTTATTATACAGTAACTTAAAAGCAAAAGGAAGGTAAAGGATATAAAGCTGAAAAATCTACGCAGGCAAAGGATGGTTTGATAATTTTGAAAGATGTTTGGCTTAAAAAATGTCAAGATAACAGGAGAAGCAGCTTCTGCTGACCAAGAGGCAGCAGATAAGTTCCTAGATAGCATTAAGAAAATCATTGAGAAGAAAGGGTTATCTGTCAGAATAGGTTTTTTTTTTTTTTTTTTTGAGACAGAGTCTCACTCTTTTGCCCGGGCTACAGTGCCGTGGCATCAGCCTAGCTCACAGCAACCTCAAACTCCTGGGCTCCAGCAATCCTACTGCCTCAGCCTCCCGAGTAGCTGCGACTACAGGCATGCACCACCATGCCCAGCTAATTTTTTCTATATATTTTTAGTTGTCCGATTAATTTCTTTCTATTTTTAGTAGAGACAGGGTCTCGCTCTTGCTCAGGCTGGTTTTGAACTCCTGAGCTCAAACAATCCGCCCGCCTCGGCCTCCCAGAGTGCTAGGATTACAGGCGTGAGCCACCACGCCTGGCCCAGAATAGGTTTTAATGCACAGAAAGTGCCCTATTCTAGAAAAATATGCCACTAATAAATAAAGGAGATATTTATCAGTAAGGAAGAGAAACGAGCTCCAGGATTTAAGGTAGGAAGGGATAGGTTAACTCTACTGTTTTCTGCAAATGCACTAGGGTTTATGATCAGGACTGTACTTATCTGTAAAGCTGCTAACTCCTGAGCCTTGAAGGGAAAAGATGAACAACAGGTGCCAGTCTTTTGGATGTAAGAATACACCAAGAAGGCCTGCACAAGAACCCTTTTTCTGGACTGGTTCCGTCAATGAGATCAGGTAGTACCTTGCCAGTAGAGGGCTGCCTTTTAAAGTTCTTTTGATATCAGACAATGTCTCTGGCCACCAAGAACCCCATGAGCTCAACACCAAAGGCTGTCAAAGTGGTCTACTCACCTCCAAACACGTCTCTAATTTAGCCTCTAGATCAGAGGGTCCTAAGGACCCTTAAGGCTCATTATACATAACACTCTATGGAAAGAATTGTCAATGCTATGAAGAGAACTCCAGCAGAAAGAACATCATGAAAGTCTGGAAGGATTACACCATTGAAGACGCCATTGTTATAGAAATAGCTATGAAAGCCATCAATCCCAAAACAATAAATTCCTGCTGGAGAAAACTGTGTCCAGATGTTGCATGTGACTTCACAGATTTATGATAGAGCCAATCAAGGAAATCGTGGCCAAAAAAAGGCAGGCGGTAGCAGAGTTAAGAGTTTCAAGATACGGATCTTAGAGAAATTCAAGAGCTAACAGACATCACACCAGAGGAATTAACAGACGACTTCATGGAGATGAGAAATTCTGAACCAGTGCCAGACAATGAGGAAGAAGATGCAGACAAAGCAGTGCCAGAAAACAAATTGACATTAGACAATCTGGCAGAAGGTTTCTGACTATTCAAGATGACTTTTGATTTCTTTTACAACATAGACCCTTCTTATGACAGGGGCACGGAAACTAAAGCAAATGGTGGAAGATGGATTGGTACCATTTAGAAACACTTTTAGAGAAATGAAAAAGCAAAAGTCAGACAGAAATTACGATGTATTTCCATAAAGTTACACCTTGAGCGTCTGCCTCTCCTTCTACCTCTCCTATCACCCCTGACACAGCAAGACTAACCCCTCCTCTTCCTCCTCCTCAGCCTGCTCAATGTGAAGACAACAAGGATGAAGACCTTTATGATGATCCACTTCCACTTAACAGTAAATATATTTTCTCTTCCTTATGTTTTTAACATTTTCTTTTCTCTAGCTTACTTTATTATAAGAATACAGTATACAATACACATAACATACAAAATATGTGTTAATCGACTGCTTATGTTGTAGGTAAGGCTTCCAGTCAACAGTAGGCTATTTGTAGTTAAGTCTTGGGGAGTAAAAAGTTATACGTGGATTTCTGACTTCCAGCGTGGGGGAGGGTGTCAGTACCCCAACTCCTGTGTTGTTCAAGGGTCAACTGTACTCTACATGGATAATTATAATAAAATGGGATTTTAATAACAATCCATATGATTTAGAGTTGTTGAAACGACTGAAATAATGTCTGTGAAATCGAATTATAAAAGCACCACACAAATATAGAGTTTTTATGATTTTATTTATTTTTAACTTTTAAATTCTATTTTAAAATATTAATTTATTTATTTACTAATCAAATGCAGTAGTGAGAAGGGGGAAAGAGCAAAATAAGGAGTTCAATCTGTGACTGTGAAAAATCAATTGAGGTAACTCAATACCTTTGGACCAGCCTTTCAGGATTTTAAAATCTAAAGTCTTGGGTTAAGAATCTGAAACAAGATCTCACTTACCACTGTAGGGATGCAGTTCAGATATGGCATTCTAAAAAGAAGTTTAAATTGCTTTTGTACTGAATTCTTTCTACCTTTGCCCTGTTAAGACTCGAAATTTAAATGATTTTGAAATATTTAAGATACGCCACAAAATCAGTATTTCTTTTTTTTTTTTTTTTGAGACAGAGTCTCACTCTCACCTGGGGCGAGTGCCGTGGCATCAGCCTAGCTCACAGCAACCTCAAACTCCTGGGCTCAAGCGATCCTCCTGTCTCAGCCTCCCGAGTAGCTGGGACTACAGGCATGCACCACCATGCCCGGCTAATTTTTTCTATATATTTTTAGCTGTCCAATTAATTTCTTTCTAATTTTGGTAGAGACGGGGTCTCGCTCTTGCTCAGGCTGGTCTCGAACTCCTGAGCTCAGAACGATCCGCCCACCTCGGCCTCCCAGAGTGCTAGGATTACAGGCATGAGCCACCGCGCCCGGCCTCAGAATCAGTATTTCTAAAAAGCATTTTTCTATTTCTCTCTAAATCTACAGCTTCAGAAATTTTATTTTGCTACATAGCTCTATGACATACAAATTTCTGTAAACTTAGAAAGTATATGATTAGGTCCGCTTATGCCGCATTCTATATAAGGAAACTCACAGTGAAAAGAGATACACTTCTAAAGATTTAAGATAGCAAAAATGATCAAGAAGCTTCTGATTAGTAGGATAATGAAAAAAATGGATACAAGTTTTAAGAGTACATTAATTTTGTGAAGAAAGCAATCCAATTAATAATTAAGTGGAGATCCATGATACTGTAACTAAATGTTCCCCCATAAACATTTCCTATTAAAGATACTGTAAAAGAAAACTATCACATCTCCACTGACATAAAGTTCAAAAGCAGGCAAACTGAAGTGTGTAGGGATGTATACTTCAGCAATTACCACAACAGCCAGGATAGTGGTTTCTACTGGGGGAAGGAGGAGACTAATTGGAAAGGGTAAGTAACATTTCTGAGGTAACGGAAATATTTCTTGACTAGGATGGTGGTTACATGGGTGTCTGCCTTATGATATTTTCTTACACTTTACATTTAAAACACTTTGCTATATGTGCATTACAATATTTAAAAAAGAAACACATATTAATGACCTTGTTGCACACTTCCTAATCTCAAACAAAACAAGTTATTTGCTAAATGATGTTAAAAATATTGAATTAAAAATGATAATTTATTGTCATTGTTGCTTAGATTAGAAAGAGAATGAAGACGGACCTTTAGAGTTTAAAAAGTCTCTCTAATGGGGGGGCCCAACACCCTTATAAATCTTTTTTGCAAGAGAAGAAGAAAAAGAACTACAGAACACAAGCAGAAATCATGTTTTCCTAAAATTAAGAATAAAATTTGATAATTTGCTAGTACAGGTGTTTGAGTTAAAATTTATTGCCTGTAATCCCTGTGTTTTGGGAGGCTAGGGTGGGAGGAGCACTTGAGGCCAGGAGTTTGAGGCCTGGGCAACATAGTGAGACCCTGTCTCTATAAAAAGATTTTTGAAAAATTAGCCAGGCGTAGCAGTGCACGCTTGTAAACCCAGCTACTTGGGAGGCTGAGGCAGGAGGATCCTGTCAGCTAGGAGTGCGAAGCTGCAGTGAGCTATGACCGTGCCATTCACTCCCGCCTGGGAGTCAGGGCAAGAACCTAGCTCTTAAAAAAGAAAAAAAATTATCAAGAACTTTAATAGTTCATTCCATGTTAACCATATAGCATTTTTTTTTTAAAGAGGACCATTTGTAATGTCCCAAATAATTACCAAAACATGTTAGGATTGGGTATTTGTGTGTGTGTTTTTTCCACCTCAGCAGATATAAAATAGTATTTGAAACTGTTTTGTGTTTCTTTGCTCATTACCTAATAAATAATATGAAAAATGCTTTTTTTACTTTGCTTGTGTGAATCACATTTACATCCTTTGCCTATCTCTTGGAAATGTTCCCATAAATTTGCACAAGTTATTTAGATTTATATACATAAACCACATTATACAGACCCTCAGTTTTTCCCAGTCTGTTTGGGGTTTAGTTTACTTTCCACTGTGAATAGAAGCCTTCTCTGTTTGCTCAACATAACACTAGGAGAAAAAGAAATCTTTAGAATTACTCAGATCCAAGAAAGATAACAATATTTTGCATATAATAAGCATTTAAATAAGGATATAAAACAACAGGCTCCAATGCTAGGAACTTTTAGGTAGAAAGTAAAGCAGAAGAAACCATTAGCAGAGGACAGTGGATATGAAAATCAGCAACTCTAAAGTTTTGGTAGAATTAACATTAGTTGTGGAATAACAAAACCCCAGGAATGAACCTGAGTTTAATCCCAATACCATCATGAACTGTATGACCTTCTTGGGGTATCACCACAGACAAAAATAGGGGCACCACCATTTACATGGCAGATCTGCTGTACGGTGAAAGCACCTACTGGTTTCAGTTTCCCCCCTCCCTCTTGGGTGACTAGTTTTCTTACAGCCTAAATCTGGTCCTGAAAAAGTTGCCACTTCTCACTTTCACTTTGTTAGCTCAAATGGTGCCATCTCAAAGACCTACTCGTACTTATTATATGTGACTTGCTCATTTGATAATTTTGGCTGTGCTTGGAGTGGGAAGCAGAATTTTGCCTCAAGGTGTTTAAATTTGTGCATTTCAATAAACGGTTCTTTCTTTAAACGAAGATTCAACTTATGTAGACTGACAAAATATAAGACTTTGAAACCTGACAACAATACTGAACAATTAAAGTAAGATTTAACAATGAAAGCAATTACAAGCAAGCAAAAAGTCACTTTTGGAAACAAACTTTTTATTTTACTCAGAGAGCCTGTGACTATAACATTCCACATCACTTCACAGACAGAAAAAGACAAAGTTCAAGAGTGCTTGTATCTTAAATTACATTAAAATCATTAATCCAAGCACAATTTTTTTCAAGCAGAATTTGCCTGCATATTACCTAAGGCTACTATAAAATTTGAATTGAACAGAGTAGTGGACTGACTACTCCAAAGCAGACCGTGTAAAACAACCCATTTAAATGTGGGAAAAATTAATTTCTACATTTATTTCTATTAAAATAAGCTAACATTTAAGGGTGAGGCACTGGCTTAAACATTTTGCATTTATTAATTCATTTAATCTTAAACTAAGGCACAGATATAATGAATAACCCACTGAAAATCACAGCTAATAAAATTTGCTAGTAAGTGGCAGACAAGATCACAACCCAGGCAGTCTGCCTCCAGATTTACCACTAAACTATAATACTTCCCACAAGATAGGCTTTAATAACATTTAATATATTTTCAATAATTCCAAATGCACATTGTTTTACCTCTGAAAAAGAATATATATTAGAATGGATAGCATCTCATAATCATAATTGGCAGTATTTTTTCTTTCTTGGTGGTACATCTTAGAATCAACAGTGTCTTGTTTTCAATGAAACACACGTATGTACTCTGGTCTGTTAAGTTAAACCCTCACAAGTTGTGCACTACATTCAAGGTGTCCTGAAAGAAGAATGAGAATTCCATAATCATGAGATGACACTGGTATTCAAACTAGTTCAACAGAGTGTTGAAATGTACTGAGATTTATCTATGCTTAATTATGAGGATTTATAAATTCTATCCAATATTAACTAATCCTCAAAAATTGGTACCTGAAGAAATCATTCATTGAAGAAAACAGTGCCAATGCAAGGTATAGAGAGAATAGTAACAGCACTGAGTCATCTAAAAAAATAAACAAAAGCCCCCAATGATGGTTTGATCAGTTCCGACAAGGACTGGATTAAAAAAATAGAAATATTTGAATTATGGCTTATACGAACCTCACTTTAAGAGTATACTTGGTCTTGATAATTATCTAAGGATAGTAGTATATATGTATATGAATTGTAAACACATTTGAAGTTTGTTTGAAATTTTTACCTTAAAAAAATCCCTTGGTAACATCCCACTGTATTTTACATGATAAAGGCACCAATAAAAGGTAGGGTTCATCCTCATTATTCACAGATTATCTGCAAATTCACCTACTTGCTAAAATTTGTAATCCCCAAATCAACATTTGAGGGCACTTTATTGGTCACTCATAGACATATGCAGAGCAGGGAAAATTTAGTTACCCACTGCACCCATCCCCAGCTGAGGCATTATGTTCCTAAATGAGGTCAAACAAGGTGAGGTTATGCCTTCTTGATTTAGCTCACATATGGTAAAAAAGTGTCCCTTTCGAGGTCTGCTTAGTACCATGTTTTTGCATTTTTGTTGATGAATTCAGCATACAAAATGGCTCCCAAGTGTAAAGTGTTATCTACTGTTCCTAAGTGCAAGAAGGCTGTGACGTGACTTAAGGAGAAAATACACGTTAGACAAACTTCCTTCATGTAGGAGTTATAGTGCAGTTGGCTGTGATGTTCAACGTTAACAAACTAACAATATATATTAAACAAGATGCCTTTAAACAGAAACACACAGTAAACAAGGTTATGTATGGATTAGGTGATGAAAATATTGTGACCAGAGGTTTGTAGGAACCTAACCCCACATTTCCCCTAGGAGCTAAGGGTTCACTACTCATTAACTCCATGTCTGTCAGGACTTTGTAAGACATTATTACTGTAATGACAATCAACTTACATCCCTGGTCATTTTCACATTAATATGAGATTCTTCTTCCTTATACGCTATGTTCCAACATTTTAAGCTAGACTGTTACACTACCTTTGTAAGTTTTTCAATTCTAAGTGTATTCTAATTGCAAGAGCTATTTATTTTCAGTATTTTTTATACAAAAGGGAGAATACTGGTTATAATTAAATTAAAATTAAACATTACAAAATGCTTGTTTCAAATGTATTCAGCTAGTCGTCCCTTGGTATCTGTGGGAATTGGTTTTAGAACCCTCCTTGGATATGAAAATGTGCAATGCTCAAGTCTCTTATATAAAATAGCGTAGTATTTGCATATAACCTACGCACACCTTCCTGTATACTTTAAATCATCTCTAGATTATTTACAATACTTAACACAATGTAAATGCTATGGAAATAGTTGTTACACTGTATTTTAAAAAAAATTTGCATTTTAAAAAATTGCATTGTTATATTATCAAATGTTTTTGATCCATGGTAGGCTGAATCTGTGCATGCAAAATCCATGGCTACAGTGGGCCAACTACATAGTTTTATTGTTTCTGTTCAAACCTTCTTTATGAGTAACTTCTCATAGAGTTACCAGTATTATCTGCATGAGCTGCGACATAAATAATAATGTATATTTTCTGTGGTTTGAATGTTTGTCCCCTCTGAAACTTATTTTTAAACTTGATCCCCAATGTGGCAGTGTTGAGAGGTGGGGCATTTAAAAGGTGATTGGGTCATAAGAGCTTTGCTCTCATGAATGAGAGCAAACCCATTCATCAATTAATGGGTTATCATCAAAGGAACTGGTGGCTTTACAAGAGGAAGACAAACCTGAGCTAGCATGCTCAGCCCCCTCACCATGTGATGCCCTGTCCTGCCTTGGGACTCTACAGATAGAGACCCGCCAACAAGGAAACACTCAACAGATGCACCTCCTTGACCTTGGACATCCCAGTCTCTAGAACTGTGTAAAATAAATTTTGTTGTTTCCTATAAATTACCCAGTTTCAGGTATTCCATTATAAGCAACAGAAAACAGACTGCAACAATACTGTACTAGTAAGAGAATTCGTTTCTTTGCTTTACAGTCATATAACAATGATCACAAAAAAGCCCATCCCTTTTATCACTTGGAACTAAACATCATAAACCACAATGAATTAGTGCTTGATAGCTTCCGCTGAAGATAGGACTATAACCCTCTAACTAGACAAGTTAGCTACCTACCTTGCAAAAGTCCCTTTTAAGTGAATCTGCCCTGCTCGCAGCTCCTACAGAAGCAGCAGCCCTACATAGATAGTTGGGTTAGTCTAGTACAGTGGCCTTTGAGGCAGAAAGATCTGATGTAAACCCCAGCCAGGAACAGAGAGAGAGAGGCAACCCATAGAGCAGGGCCATGGGAAATTACAGTAGATCAAAGCTGAGAATAAACAGAAATTAAGTAGGCAGAGAAAGAGAAAAAGATTAAGCCACTTGGTATCCAGACAAAAAGAAGCTCACACTGGAGAACAGCTAAGTAACAAATGCCAGTGAGGACCCCATTCCAGCTGCTGAAAAACCTGAAGCTGCATTAGAGACTTCCATAGTTATTTTATTTATCTTTTAACTATCTTGGTCTTCCTGCTACAGTTATGTTCTGGTGAGATTTCTTTTTTCTTAATTCCATGACCCACAACCATCCAATTCCCCCTCCCTGCCCCTCTACAGTGGCTTACCTCAAATAGAGGTTGGAAAATTACATGAGAGGGAATGTAAGATTTAAGCATCTAAGAACACGGGCATGGAGGAATTGCTAGACATAACTAAGGTCCCTTCCAACCCCATGGCCACAATTCTAAGTTGCGATACTACTTAATATTTTCTTCACGGTAACAGGCGTCCCTATAAATTTATCACTACCAAGTACTAGTTCCTTTCATGATCCTAATTAGATCTTTCATACAGGAATGCCCTAGTTCCAATATTCTAAGATTTCATGAACATCCTCATCTTAGCTTCATAACTACAAATTTTAATAACTTTTCTTAAGCCTTATTTCCAGAATGTAGAGTCCTTACATTTTTAGTACAACCCAAGCCCTCTTGCACTTCTAACCCAGCAGTATATTTTATACTATAGACATTGTCACATTTTTTTCATAGAGCATTGGACCTTGAATCTTTCTCTGTGCATAAATGCCTATCGCATTCTTCTTTAAAGACTGATACATTGTTCCATTATACAAATGTACCATAATTAATATTTTATCAGTTCTTACTAACGGACTTTGGGTTGTTTCCAACTATTACTATTACAAACAACGCTTCGGGTCAACACCAACACCTTTTTAAATGTCTATTTGCAGAGTATGCAAAAGCAACTAAAATATCATTGGGGCATTAAGTTCCTCCTCTCTGAACTGTTCTGAGCTTAGACATGTCTTTGAACAGGTACCAAAACTAGAAAGCACTCAAAACTCTAGTTGCAGATGCAAAAATAATTAGAAATAGCTTTCCATTAAATATAGATCTAGGACTTGGAAAATTTTGGTTTCTCTTAGCACAGAAATAGTGACAAACCAGGAATTAAGAGCGAGTGTGGCACGATGCTAACAGGGAAATGGTCTTTTTTGAGGGATCTTATTACCTTGAACCTAAATGTTAAAGGGTTCCAAGGCAAGAAAATACACTTTAAATACGAAGAATTTTAGATACCTCGAGATGAGGTTAAGAAATAATAAAAGCTGAACAGTGGAAGGTCTGAAGCTTCAGTTTGATTCTTTAATGTTCCCAATTACAGGAAGTTCAAATATCTCGTTTGTTTAAAAAATGTTATAGATGCACATATACTAAAAAAAAAAAAAAAGAAAGAAAGAAAAGGAAACACGATAAACGTCATCGGTCCTGCCTTCTTTAACATCACTCCACCCAGCGGCTAGCCGGAGGAGGAGGAGACCGGAGCGACGCCGGAGCCGCATCCTCGCAGCCGAGCCGGCCTGCGCTCGGGGTCGGTAACGGCGGTGGCGCGCCAGGCCGCCGGCCGGGAAGGAGGGGCTCCTCCGGCCGTCCCTCCCAGCTCTCACCTCAGCTCCTCGTCGACACTCCCGCGGGGCTGTTCGGCCGACGCCACCACAGAGGAAGTCGCAGAGGTCTTGTTCTTCAGGATCCCCTTGATCGGCCGGTGCGAGGCCGTCGAGGCCGCCATTGCCGGGCGCTCCGGCTGTCGGCTCAGGGTCGCTGCTTGGCGTGGGGTCCGCGAAGAGAAGGGTCGGGCGCTCGCAGACACCCGCTAGGCAGCCGCGGAGCCCGCTTGGGGCTAAAGCGACCGCACCTGCTGTCTCGGAAACGGCCACCGGCGTCGTTGTCACGACACGACCACCCCCGACGCCAGAGCCAGCGCCGCGCGAGTGGCGGCCCTTCGCGCGCCCTTGCCGGCGGCACTTTACCCGCGACTCGCGGAGAGACACCGGCCTAGCACCCCAGCGCTGGAAAGACGCCGACGCCAAAGCCAAGCGGACCCGCCCTCTCGCGATATCTAGGGCGGGGGCGGGGGCGGGGGCGGGGCGAGAACAAAGCCAACCTCCTTGCCCCGCCCCCTCCGGCTCTCTCGCTCTTCCCGCCCCTCCCCCGCGCGGCGCTGGGAGCCCAGGAGCTTCTTCCGAGAACCTTGGCCAGGGTTCCGGGCTTGCTTCTGTGCAGACTTCGTACGTCTCTCAAGCACCCTCACTCCCACCACCTTATGAGGCCGTATTGTTATTTCTATTTTATAGATCAGCAAACTGAGGCTCAGAGGTGACGCCAGTCCCCAAAGATGTTAGCTGACTTTCAGAATAATATCTCTTCTTTCCATTTAACCCGCATAAAAAGCTTAATTGCTTATGAAATCATGTAATATCAGCACTGGAGTGGACCTTAGAGACCTATTATGAAATCATAGAATACTGACTTCTATGAAATCGTAGAAGTCTTTCTGCATTGGAATAGTGTAACCTCTCTTTACCACTGGAGAAGCTGATGGGCAGAAGGAGGAAGTGACCACCAGCGTCACCTAGCCCGTCCACAGCACGTGAAGACCGCCGGGGAGAACGGCATGTGAGATGGAGGGTGGGGTGGTGCCTGCAAGACAAGGAACACCTGGCCTACCAGAAGCTAGGGGAGAGGCAGGGAAGAGACTGCCCTCACAGCCCTCAGAGGGAACCAGCCCTGCTGCACCGTGACTGTGGACTTCAAGCCTCCAGACCTGAGACAGTACCTTTCTGCTGTTTAAAGCCACCTGGTTTGTGGTACTTTACGGCCACCCTATGCACCCCTTCTCCTCCTGCTGCCCTCTCCAGTCTATAGCCCACTCCTCTCCAGGCTCTTTTCTATTCCCCTTTCTTGATCAGGCCTCTTCATCACCCTCACGACAGGTCAGAGCAGCGCAGACTGAGCCACCCAGAACTGCTACCTCCGGTGGACCAGCCCCTGTGGATTCACAGATGTCTACGTCTGGAAGGGACCTTATCAAGCAGTCCCACGAGGTGGCTCTCCGGTCTCTCTTTCCGGCAACCTCAGTGGCCAGCGGTTGCCACACCCCAACACAGTTCACTTTATCTTTGGACAGCTCTGACTCAGAAAGTTCTTCCTTAGATTGAGCTGACACCTGGTTCCCAGCAACCCATCTGTCCACTGGTGTAGGGTGAGAGGGAGGATTCTACCCCATCTTACCCCTACGGCAGCAATCTCTCAGGTCTCTTGTCTCTGGGCCTCAAGTGTCATCTCCCTTAACACGGGCTTTGTGCCTTGAGGACCATGGTCAGTTTTGTGTCCTTAGGCCTCTGCTCCTCAGAAACAGCTGCAGGCTTCCTGAAAATGGTTCTGTTTTTATTGTCTGGCCTCCAGCCCCCAGCTGAGTTCCTGGCACTGAGAAAAGGGGCGAATGAATGCTGGATGGAGATAATGGAAGGGAAGTGAGCAGGAAGGAGAGAGGGAAACAGCTTTGTTAGTTGTAGAGCTGAATGTGTTCTCCCGGGATTTCCCCCAGCCAGGGACCTCCACAGCCACCTGTGGCACTGGCCCCACCTCTGTTCCCAGCCAAGTGTCCACCAGAGCCTGCTTTCCAGCCCAGGCCAGGACTGCCCAGTGGGTCTGACTTCACACCCTGCCAGCCCTGTCCAGCCCATGAGGCAGAGAGAGGGTTCTCAGTGAGGGAAGCAGGACGGCCATTTCTCTTCCGTTCCTGGGTCCTCTCCATCCCAGCACCCAACACCTGTGTTGCCTCTCCTGCCTTGTCAGCAGGAGCTCAGGTCAGAGGTGGTAAGCCTATTTGCAAGGGAATACACAAAACTTCCCTGTATGTTCTAAATTATTGGGCAGATTTGCTTTGTTCCTGTTTGGGCTGGCAGTCATCACCCTGAAGCTAACTGTGACTAGGCCCTTAATTAAGCATTGCCTTGCTTTGAGACCCTCTAATGAAAAGAGCTCCCACAGTATGACATAATGTGTTTTATTACAGTTAATAAACTAAGAAACATCAGAACAGGAAGTGATGAAAAGTTCTCTGAAGAACCTTGGAAAAATGTTTTCCTCATCAGAAGTTAAACTTTTGCCTCTTGTGCTATTTTGTCCACTCCCGACCCTAATAAAAGTTAATGCAGATGAAAACTTCCTTAACACTTAAAAAAATGAAATATGAGTTTGGCTTCAAGATGGTGAGTGCCAGCACTGCTTTTCCTTATATTTTAGAATAGTTGAACCACTTTATTCCTCTCTGTGGCCCAAAGAAGATTTCCAAATGCCTCTAAGCAGAGCTGTCCTTGTATGCCTCTGCTGAGGTTTGCTCTTGTAGGAAGTCATCTGGACCAAACAGCCCAAGCACTGAATTTAGCTGTATTTGTGTCATGTTTCCTGCGTGTTGAGGGTTTGGCTGCCAAGACATGGATTGTGAATGAGATCTTCTGTTTTGGTTTCCATTTCTGGAAGTAGCTATTGAGCTCAAGACAAATCATATATTTAAAAATATACACATGTTTAAAGATGATCTGGCAATTGTTTCTGCTTTCTTTTTGAAGACTTTATTCATCATACTTCCCTGACCCAATCTAACATGCTTGGAGGAGGAGAGGAGACACTTCTAAAGTACCCCCTTATGTGGCTGAGTCAATTGGCCCTCTGTTCACTGGAATAGACTACTAAGGCCAACACCACTGGGTTTCCCCCCAAGAACAGAGTTCCACAGCTAGCAATGGCTCCCATGGCTGGCTTGAGTCATCAATCAGGTTCACAGAGTACAGAAATGGGTAATGCCCCACCCCAACCTCTGGAAAAGTACCTAAGAGTTGTGACTTAATGTGACCACTGAGTCAGCAGCAATTCTTTTCTTGCCAAGAATAGCATATTGTTCTTTTCCTTTTCAGGTAATCCCCCCATGGAACAGGAAGATTACAGATTTCGTAGTATTATACATTGTAGAAATTCATGGTAGCAGGGACAAGATTACTTAAACAAAATACAAAAAGTATGAGAGAGATAAGATTAATCATTTTCTGCTTAAAAAACTGGCTTAGATTTGCAACCATGGAACACTCCACTGTTTCTCTTCTCTTCAAAAACATCTACAAAAAGGACTCCTGAACCTCACCACAAAAGCCTCCAAGTGTCCAAAATGCTTTTCTGAGAAGACTAAGAGAGTACATGCTCTCCTCTGGTACACAAAGCTTTTATTAGTCTGTAGATATTTCCTGACCCTTTAAAAACTAGTCAAATCTAGAGAATCTAAACAAATACTTTTTCAAAACCCGTTAAACAAAAACTGGAAAGAAAGAAAGCAGGATAAGTAGTGTGACAAGCCTTTAAATGTTAAGTAAGAAATGTGAATTATTTTCTTTGCTGAGCTATGAATTTATCTTGTGCCTGCCAGAAATCACTCAGTTTTTCATGACTGTAAATTTTCCTTAAGTGTTAACTGGTTTTGTTTGTAAATTACTGCAAGAAGTAAGTAAGCAATACCATATTTTGTAATTTCATTGTGTCAATTTGTCCAAATTCTATTGCCTTTTATAATTCTATGAACTCATAATGGGATAAGAAGTATAGATTTTTTTTTTTTTTTTGAGACAGAGTCTCACTCTCGCCTGGGGCGAGTGCCGTGGTGTTAGCCTAGCTCACAGCAACCTCAAACTCCTGGGCTCAAGCAATCCTACTGTCTCAGCCTCCCGAGTAGCTGGGACTACAGGCATGCACCACCATGCCCAGCTAATTTTTTCTATATATTTTTAGCTGTCCAATTAATTTCTTTCTATTTTTGGTAGAGATGGGGTCTTGCTCTTGCTCAGGCTGGTCTTGAACTCCTGAGCTCAGAACGATCCGCCTGCCTCGGCCTCCCAGAGTGCTAGGATTACAGGCGTGAGCCACCGCGCCCAGCAGAAGTATAGATTTTGATTCAGAATGTTTTAGTATAAACGCTTCATGGAAAACTCTAAATATATTTTGAAGCCTAAGTAGTGAAAAGTCACAATAGGAAGACTTTTTTTTTTTACTTTAATACTGTATTTATGCTCATTAGAAATTCCTGAAATTTCTAATTTTATCGTTTTTCTTTGATTATTGTAACAATCTCCAGATTGGTCTACAACCTCCACTTTCCTCATTGTCCATTTGTCTTCATACTGTTCTCATATTTAAAAAATGGGTTATGAAGGATCCTTAATTTATACATTCAACTCTGCCTTGCCACACATGGTGTTAGGCGTGAGGCAAACAGACCCTTCTCTCTTTTTGTTTTTTACTCAAGGAACCAGTTGCAGTGGCTGCTCATTGCATTGGATGAAGTCCAAATTCCTCTGACCTTCACAATATGGCCCCATCTGTTTTTCTAGGCTCCTTTCTTTTCACATCCACTTCCTTCCCCCATGTTCTTCACACCAGTCACACTGCCCTTCTCAAGGTGCCAGAGCACCCCATGTTCCCTTCCTTTTTCGTGCCCTTACTAATCTGTGTGAAATGCTGTCGCCTCTTCTTGCCCTTAAATGACCCCAGTTCAAAGGCCGCCTCCTTCCCTGACTCCACACAAGCAGAGTTGATCTTCACCTCCACTGAGAGCCCACAGAACCGTTTGTATTCCTCTGTCTCGCAGCATCATCATTCTCTGAGTGTCTGAGCCTCCCACGGTGGCCTCTTCGGGAGCAGGCGCATGTCTTTCTCCTCTTACTGCCCAACAGCATAGCTTAATGAACGCAGTGTCTGCTGTAAGAAGCCTTCAAGAACTGCTGGTTGAATCAGTGAATAAATGAATAAAGTGTTCTGAAATCCCCCCTCCCTGCATAATGGTGCCCATAAAAACATCAGTTTCTTGGACAGCAATCTGATTATCCATCTTGTTCTACATGGCAGAGTGAGGTATTAAGAGCTATTATATAATGCTGGAAATCAGAAAGACTGCTGAGTAGATGGAGAAGGCATTAAAAGGAGGAGGTTGTCCTGTCAACAATCAGTCAGAAATCTCCACTGAGGGCTGTTATGTACCAGGCCCTTTTCTGTTTTTGATTTTTTTTTTTTTTTTTTTTTTTTTTTTTAGTATGCCCAGTCATGCAGAACCAGCCCATTTTCTAAGTACTGTCTATTGCTTGGTTTATTTAGTAAAATAAACTACAGCAGGTATAGTATTTCCTTTCTTTTCATTTTAGGTTCAGAACCTTTCGTTAAAAAAAATTCGTCATTTTCTTTCCCACCCACACATACACACATGCGCATACACGTGCACCCCAGTTTCGTGTGCCTGTCCCAGTTCTGGTTCTGTGTTCTGGGAGAGCACTGCCACTGTTTTCACCAAGTGTGTCTGCCTCTCTGTGTCAGCCAGGTGTTCTGAACAAGTGGGCCGTGCTCTAGATGCTGTTCAAGACCCTCTGAGTTTTCCTGTGGCTAAGCAGGGGTGGGAGGGAACCGTCAATAGGAACCACAAAGCTCTTACTACAGAAATGCCTCTGGTTGCTTTCTCCCCACGGACTCCGCCAGGAGAAAGCGGTGCTAAGGGGGTCTGCGGGGGAGAAGCTCAGGCTTGGGAATCCACCAGCCAGGGCCGCGTGGGCTGGTGGTTTCCATGCACGCTTCGATCTGTGAAACATAAAGCAGGAAATGCCGGAGGCTTCTAGTACTCCTTTCTCATATCTCCTATCAAGAACATTCTAGGGCACAAAAGAGTTTTTCTCTCCCGATTTCTCACACATGGAGATTTTCTAGCCAGTGTCTTGAATCCATTTGATTAAAAATAAGCCAATGTGAAAACTCGCTTTGTTTCCAGATTTTTAAATTTTTTACCGTGGCACCTATACTGTTACCTACACTAGAATGTTCTTTCTAACTGCCTGTCACTAATGGTTTACCTACTTGGAAGCCCAACCCTGTCCAAGACAGACCCCTAATCAACACTAATTTTATCTTAATTTTGTGAAAGTCTACCACACCCCTAATATTCTGACATCTTAAATACACTGCTCAGCTGTGCTTGTCAAAGGCAATTCTTTTAAAAAAAAATTTTGGGGCACCCAAACCCCACACTCTTTTTATTTTTACTTATTTATTTATTTTTTTGTCAAAGGCAGTTCTATTTGCCACATTTCAGAAGAGAATCCAGAGCATGTCTGACTCTGTTAGGGAAGGGCTGCAGGTGCAAGATTGTGGAGCTGAAACTCACTTTGATCTTGCTAGATCCCTCCATAAAGGAAACAATTAACTAAGGCTGTGCAATAAACGCCCTCAGGGGTTTTCAAGGTCAGAAAGAATGCATAAAAACATTAACTGCTTTTGTTTCATATTTTTTCTGCCTCCACAGAGGGACACAGAAATCAAGAAAATTTATACAGAGTGGGCAGGAACAAAACCTTCTGGTTCATCAAGTCAGCATACTTACTAAATGTGAGATTATACTTCTCGAAGGAATAGAATATAATACAATTAAGTTAGTGCTGTAATAGCTCTAAGCAGAATTGAGCGCAAATGTTTTTTGCTCCCCTCGCAGGCACTGAACTCTTGTTTCAATCTTTTCGGCTCTGGGACCCAGCCAAGCCCTTCCCTCCTGGGACAGCCGCTTTCAGGAGCCAACTAGGCTAGTCCAGCCAGTTCTCAGGGAGTCAAATGGGGTGGTGGACAAGCCCTTTCACACCCAAGGCCAGCCCGCTGGCTGGGCCTCCCAGGCCTGTCACCCTCAGACCCTGGACATACAGCCTCTTTCCCCACTGTCATTTTGAGGCATCCCAGCGCAGATTCTCCTCCACAGTCCTGTCTGCTGGTCCCCAGCCTCCATTCCGCACAAACAAACTGCTTGTACTCAGATGATATTCAGAATATTTGATAACCCAAATGGTGTGGGCTAGCCCCAACCAAACAGAAAGGAAAATGGCCATCATGCAGGCATGGTTTCATGGAATTCATAGAGGCCTCTGCTGTACCAAGGGTTATCTCTTTCATTTTGGGGTTCACTGGGGAGACCCAGGGGTGGTCAAGTGGTGGGGACCATTCTGGAGGCTCAAAAGAGTGGCTGCCCACCAAGTGGTACTGTTGTGCTGGTACACACCACTGAGCATCAGCCCACCTGAGACCCTAAATGCCTCCCCACATTGCTGCCTCCACTCCTCACCTTAGCAGAATTCTGGTTTTTCTCTCCCATGCGGCTTTCACAAATAGTGGCTGGCAGTTTACCCATGTGCCATGGAGCACAGGGCTGGGCAGGAGTTGGGTTTTCTCCTTGCCTCCCAAGGCTGCTGCTTCCTCCATCACCACTCTGCCCATCCCCACGCACGCCCCAAGGGAGACACCCCTCCTTCAGGAAGCTCCTGTCCACTGCCTATCCCTGTTTGCCCTTCCAGTGGCTGTCATCTGCTGAGCTCCTGCCAATCTCTAAAATCTTCTTCCTTCTTTCCTTCCTTCCTTCCTCCCTCCCTTCCTCCCTCCCTTCCTTCCTTCCTTCCTTTCTCTCTTTGAGTTTTGCTTTTGCCCAGGCTAGAGTACAGTGGCATCATCATAGCTCACTGCAACCTCCAACTCCTGGGCTCAAGTGATCCTCCTGCCTCAACCTTCCAAGTATCTGGGACTACAGGTGCATGCCACCATGCCTGGCTAATTTATTTATTTATTTATTTTTTGTAGAGATGGAGTCTCACTATGTTGCTTAGGCTGGTCTCTAACTGCTGGCCTCAAGTGATCCTTCCACCTCAGCCTCCCAACATGCCGTGATTACAGTCATGAGCCACAGCACCTGGCCTTCCAATCTCTAAATTCTATGAAGAACTTTGGCTCATTTTTTTTTCTCATTAAATATTTATTAAGCATTTACCATGCCAAACAGTTTGCTGCATGTACAAAGATGCACGATTCTCAATTTTTTTTTTTTTTTTTTGAGACAGAGTCTCACTCTATTGCCTGGGCTAGAGTGCCGTGGTGTCAGCCTAGCTCACAGCAACCTCGAACTCCTGGGTTCAGCCTCCTGAGTAGCTGGGACTACAGGTGTGCACCACCATGCCTGGCTGATTTTTTTTATTTTTAGTTACCCAGATAATTTTTTCTATTTTTAGTAGAGACTGGTCTTGCTCTTGCTCAAGCTGGTCTCAAACTCTTGACCTCAAGCGATCCTCCTGCCTTGGCCTCCCAGAGTGATAGGATTACGTCAGCCACTGTGCCCAGACAATGCACAATTCTTGTCCCTAAAGGTGAGCTCATAGTTTAATGAAGAAATATAAAACAAAGAATTACAAGACTAGGTGGTAAATGCCTCAATGGACAGGCAATATTTACAAACACAGAAGCATGGACGCTTGGAAATGGTGGTGTATTAGTTTCTTGTGGCTGCTGGCAAGTACCACAAAGTACCACAAACTGGGAGGCTTAAAACAACAGACATTTATTCTCTCACAGTTCTGGGGGCTAGAAGTCCAAAATCACAGTGGCAGCAGCACAGTGTCAGTCTCCCTCTGAGACTCTGGGAGAATCCTTCGTTCCTCTCCCTGGCTTCTGGCAGTGGCTGGCACCCCCTGGCTTGCAGCTGCATCGCTCAGATCTCTGTCAGCACATGGCGTTCTCCCTGTGTGTTTGTCTTCACGTGGCTATTTCCTTTCTTATAAGGACATTAGTCATATTGTATTAGGAGCCCACCCTAATGACCTCATCTTGATTCGATATGCAAAGACCCTGTTTCCGCATAAGGTCACATTCACAGACACTGGGAGTTAGGACTGCAGTGCATCTCTTGGGGGGACACAGTTCAACCCATAACAGTTGGATGGGAAGGAAAGCAAGGGAGGGAGAGAGAAGGCTAGCTCGACAGACGGGGTGAGCAGGTAAATTAGAGCCAGCCAGGTAGAGTAGGGGATGGGAGAGGGTGTCATGTCTTCTGGAGTGATGTGTCCAAAAACTGAGGTCTGAGAGGATGACGCCTCTCGAAACCGCGAGCGATTCAGTGTGGCAGGCATTCCTGATCTGTCCCACAGTGTGGCGGGAGCCAGGGCGCGCTTCTGGTCATCTCCCCACAAACATGCCTGCACGCCTTTACGCTCCCTTTTCGGCCGACAGCAACCAGACATCTCAGACCTCCACTGCCCCATCACTTCCCACACTCCCTGTTGGTCCCTAAATCCACATAATTCTGCCTCTTAAGTGTCCTAAACCTACCTTCTCATTTCCAGCCCCACCGCCTAGTTCGGGCCCCATCATTACACACCTTAGTGCACTGGTCCTCCCACGTTCAGGCCTGCCCACCCCCGCAGCCCCTTCCTCTGCTGCCGGAGCCATCGCTCAGTGCTCAGGACAGTGCCCTTCCCAGGGAGAAGGTGCCTGGGCCGGCGGTAGGTGGGAACCCATCGCGTCACGAGGGAGGTTGCCTTAGCCTGCTGCCTGAGCGTCACAGCCCCTTCCTCATCACACCCCGGAGAGACAGAGGACTCCAGCTTCTGATCTGCTCTTTAGGAACTTTTTTCTCCACCATGAATTAACAAGTTGGTATTCTGATTTCATTTTTAAAATGCAAGTTAAATTATTCCCTAGAATTGAATCCTTCCATCGCTCCCCTTCACCTTCTGATTGAAATCCCAGCTCCTTGTCATGGTTTGCAAAGCTGTCAGTGATCTGACGTTGGACCACCTACCTAGCCTCGTAGTCCACTGCTCCTCCACAGGGCCCTGGACCCTAGATGCTCCTGGATTATTTGAGCTCCTGCTGGGCGGCAGTCTTTCTTCTGCTTAATGCTGCCTCCTCCAGCTTCTGTTTCTGGATAACTCCAGCTTGTTCTTCCCAAAGCGGCTCAGGATTTGCTCCTGAATGAAGCCTTCCCCACCTCTTCCAGGCAGGGTCAGGTAGCCCTTCTCTGTGTCCCCATAATCCCCCATTCCACCGTCAATGACAGCCTCCTAATCCTGTGTGATCTCCAAATCTAAGTGGTCGGTTTTCTTATTTATCTTTCCCTCAAGAGTGAAAGCAGCTCGAGCAGCTCTAGGCCAGTTCTCCCAAAAGCAATGTACCCAAGTCATTGTTCTTATGGCATCTGTGGGGATATCTGTGCTTTTTTTTTTTTTTTGCCTAATTTTTATTTTGCTTTTTCTTGATGGAATTGCTGGATTTCTACAGACATCAGCTGTGGACTCTAAAGCACCCCCCTTCAAAGAGGTACAGTTTCTACCCGTAATGGCTGCTGAGCCACAAAGACTGAGCTGGAGCAGTGAAGAGGCAGCTGGGAGCACGGCTATGGCTGAGATGTGAGGTCACAGGACACTCCGAAGACCAGGCTGAGGGCGGATCACAGCTGCAAATGCTTGAAATAACCTGTCTGTCACCCATGATATTTGCTGCAAATTAGGTTTTATGATTTATGGTATTTATAATTAGTATTTCAGAATTAGTATATTATTTTGTGATTTTTGAGATCTTGATTAACAGTAAATAAAAGAAGAACAGCCACAAGGGAACTAAACAACATCATCATTCACAAAATGTTGTAAATCTGTTGTGAGCTAATTTGAAATATGAAGTCTGAGGTGCTTTGGGTCAAACTATTTTTAAACATCCTTAAAAATGCCAAAAAGATAGGAACAAAGAAAAGTACTTTTTAAAAAGTACTCAAAAGGGATTGATTAAGCCAGGCTCCACCCCCAATTGTGTTAACTCCATTCCTCTGTGCTGGACGTAGGGCGTACAAAGATGAGTAAGATGGGTTCCTGCCCACCATCTAGTGGGAGAGACAGGCTGGCAACACAACAGTTAAGAATCAGGGAGATAATGTAGGTAAATAGTTTAGACTTGACGAGTTGGATTTATCTTTGGAGGCAGTCATTCTAAGAACAAGAACTAGCTGCCTTCCTGCCAAAGCTAGTTTGTGAGGGTTGAGTTCTTAGGTATAATTCAAATAGAGTCAAGGCTGGGCGTGATGGCTCACACCTGTAATCCTAGCACTTTGGGAAGCTAAGGTGGGAGGATTGCTTGAGGCTAAGAGTTTAGGACCAGCCTGAGCAACATAGTGAGATCATGTCCCTACAGAAAATTTAAAAATCAGCTGGATATAGTGGTGCGTGCCTATAGTCCCAGCTACTTGGGAGGTTGAGGCAGGAGGCATGCTTGAGCCCATGAGTTTGAAGCTGCAGTGAGCTATAATTGGGCCACCGCACTCCAGCCTGTGTGACAGAGAAAGACCCTGTCTCAACAACAACAACAACAACAACAACAACAACAAAACCCAAACCCAGAAAACACAGAGTGAGTCAAATCAGTCCTCAAAGCAAATAACTGAAAACATTGCATAGGCTACCAATCTTTGTCCCTCAGGCAGAAAGTTACCGCACTTTTTCTTGCTGGTATTGAGCTTGGTGGCTTAACACAATATTTTCTGGGATGTTCTGTGGATTCTGTTTCTAGAGAACTGCTCCATTACCTGAATAGTTTCCTTTGAGTTTTCTTTTATTATTCAGAAGTAATTATTCTTCATTTTATTTATTTATTTTTTTTGAGACAGAGTCTCACTCTGTTGCCCGGGCTAGAGTGCCGTGGCGTCAGCCTAGCTCACAGCAACCTCAAACTCCTGGGCTCAAGCGATCCTCCTGCCTCAGCCTCCCAAGTAGCTGGGACTACAGGCACACGCCACCATGCCCGGCTAATTTCTTCTATATATTTTTAGCTGTCCAATTAATTTCTTTCTATTTTTGGTAGAAACGGGGTCTCATTCTTGCTCAGGCTGGTTTTGAACTCCTGAGCTCAAACGATCCTCCCGCCTCGGCCTCCCAGAGTGCTAGGATTACAGGCGTGAGCCACCGTGCCCGGCCTATTCTTCATTTTAAATTGCTTTGCTTTGTCCTTTTTCTCCCGGAGTTTTGTGTTAAACATCTAGGGTGCTATCATTCTGTTTTGAAAATTTCTTAGGAAATTGCCCATTGTTTGCTCTTTGTGGCTTTAAAGGGAGGTATTTTCTTTAAGGTGATGGTGGAGTGGTTGCTACCATACTAGACCTAATTAGTGAATAATAGTAGTTAATGAAGAGGTTTGTGTGAGAGCCAGGAAAATTCTCTAAGATAGGTTATTCTTTGGTAAATCACTCATCTTCATAGAGTCCTTTCTTACTGTGGGTAATCCTTTTGCTGTTGGTTGGCAATGAACTTACTTATGAGAAGATATGATACCTCATGGCTTTTATTTGTTTGAAATGAAAAAAAAATCTTTCTCCTTTCAATAACAGACAGTGGTATTTTTCTGTTATAATTCAAAACAGGTTTCAGAATGGGTGACATTTTCAAAGAGAAAGGAGAAAGGATGAATGAATGAGTTTGGGTGGGTACACTTTCTATAACACATAAAGGGACAATGAAAACTGGATACAGGCTGGGCGTGGTGGCTCACGCCTGTGATCCTAGCACTCTGGGAGGCCGAGGCGGGAGGATCGTTTGAGCTCAGGAGTTCCAGACCAGCCTGAGCAAGAGCGAGACCCCGTCTCTACTAAAAATAGAAAGAAATTACTTGGACAACTAAAAATCTATATAGAAAAAATAAGCCAGGCATGGTGGCACGCACCTGTAGTCCCAGCTACCTGGGAGGCTGAGGCAGGAGGATCGCTTGAGCCCAGGAGTTGGAGGTTGTTGTGAACTAGGCTGACGCCATGGCACTCTAGCCCGGGCAAGAGAGTGAGATTCTGTCTCAAAAAAAAAAAAAGAAAACTGGATACAGATAAAACATTGACACTTATTAAGAAAATAGTAATATTTTTCAGTTGATGCATTAAGTACTCGCAATCATCATTTGCATCTCAAATCATAAGGAGGCAGCATAGTCTCATGGGAGGAGGGGGAAGTGGGTGTTTGGAGCTCCTATTCTTCATGCTTCCTGTGCTGTCCTTGTCCAGATGGCCCCCGGGAGCTGGGAAGGTGTCACAAAGTCATTCAGTTCCCCTGCTTCCTGGTAGAGTGTATCCCTTAACCACATGAAACGATATCTCCCTAATACTAAAAATAACCAGAGTCTGAGTCCAAGACTTCCATGTTGACCGTCTCACATACCTGGTAGTCCTGGGGAGCAGGGTGTTCTCATCTCACTCATCTCTTATAACAGAGTACCATCAAGCCTAGCCAAAGTTACTTCCTTAGTAATTAGTCCTGGAATAGAAGCCCCTCTGCAGTGGTTATTGACTTGCCAAATGCAACACTGACTTACACCATAGTTTTTTATTTTTATTTTTTATAGAGATGGGGTCTCACCATGTTGCCCAGGCTGATCTCAAACTCCTGGTCTCAAGCAATCTTCCTAACTTGGCCTCCCAACATGCTGGGATTACAGACAAAAGCCACTGCACCCAGCCTTATACTATAGTTTTTTGTCTCATGGAGACAAAAACGCTTTTCTCATAGAGTGCGTTTTGTTTTGTTTGTAGGGAAAAGGAACAAAATAAGGCAAAACCCCAAATCATCCTATGCGTAAATTACTTGTCTAATAGAAATCAGAATCTAAGTTTTAAGTCACAAGTATAACTGGCTATATAGTTTTGTTCAGTGACTTTGCTTTGCTGAGCTTCGGTTTCCTCAGATGGAAAATGAATGTGCATATAAGGGAATGATATTCCAGTGCAAAGTTGTGGGAACATATCAGATAGAGCAAACTGGGGAGCAATCGTAGTCAAATATGTTGACATGCATGAATATAAGATAGTTATATCTGGGTTCTGTTTTCACTTCTATGCCTGATTCTTTCTGGGTCCTGGGACATTTTTTCAGCATCTGCATTCATTTGTTCATTCACTCACTCATTTATTCAATAAATATTTATTGTCTCAATATGTGCCAGGCACTGTCCTAAGCTCAGAGGATACAAGGGTGTACAGGAAGGGCAGGATTCTTGCTTTCAGAGAGCCTACGTTCTAGTGAGAGAGATGGACAATAAATACATAAGCAAACAAATAAACAAGATCATTGCAGATTATGAAAAGTGGTACGAAAGAAACAAAAAGGATGCTGTGATGGAAGGTAACTGAGGCACTCAGTTTTAGGTAGATGCCTCTAGAGATGCCATCTGAGCCGAGACTTGACAAGTGAAATGTCAACAACCTCAGCTTCTAAGCCTGCCAAGATAGAAAGGTTATTCTTACTAGTAATTTGTAGGTGCAAAAATGACCCATCTAGACTGTTTCCAATGCACAATGCACTTTGTTGACAAGATGCTTAAGCAAAATGCTGCAAATGTCGGCTTCAACTTTGTGGATTTCCATAGCACCTTCCAATCAGATTGATCCTGGTCATTACCAACCACTCCCTCATTTGGGGAGGGAGGACACAGGGCGTCCTCTGACTCTGTGGTTTGCACACTAGCTCTTACCAGGCCTGCTCGGACTAGGCTTCAGGCAAAGAACAAACATCCACTTAATCACAGCTGAACTGTGCTGACAAAGGCGTGGCCACCTGCTTCCTCCAGCCCTGCCTATGCCAATTAGGAGTTCCTGAGCCCATCGGTGACCTCCTGGGGACAGAGCTGACTCACAGAGCACTGGCAGCAATTTTGGCCTGGGAGGGGTGGGAGAGAGAAGGCTTGGCTCAAACGCAGGCAGAACTGGTGACTGCCTAGTAACATGACTGGAATTTTTCTCCACTGACATGTCCACAATACTTGAAATTCTACTGCTAGAAGTTAGCATCCAATCCACTTGGTTTTGAAAGTTTTTTATTTGGTTTTTGGTCTTTAGGTCTCTGATTAATGTGAGTTTTTGGCGGAGGGACCACTCTTTAAACATAATTGGACATCTTAAAAAAGACTCACCAAAAATTCTAAAGATGGCAAGAGTCAGATCATAGGTGTCATGCCCTGGATCTCATTTTATCCAGAATTATCCCACATCTGAAATGACAAGTATGTACACCCTGCTCTTAAGGATGACTCCTAGTCTTCTAACTTTCCTACTGTGTTACCCTCATTGCATTGTTCTTCATACTCCTGAAGACCTCTCTCTTCAGCTCATAGTCTGTGTTTGACTTAAGACACGTTCATAGAGAACTGTGACTCAAGGTAGAGGGCCATGATTCTATCTCTGTTTGTGTGTGTGTGATTTTATGTGTGATTTTATAACTTTATTTGACAATCAGTGGTTAGTTCTGATTCACACTGACTATAGATTTTTCAAAATGGTGACAAGTCCACAGTAATCAATACATAGAGCTTGTTTGGTGAGTCTTCATCCTCCTTATGTTTTCTGGACAGCCACACATGGGTCTGGTATGGGACAGTCCTTGTTCCTTTGGCCCACACAGCTTTGATGAGCCTGGTATCAGTGTGCACATCTGGAGTCCCCATCTCCTTCATAGCAAATTTCTGGGTCTCTTTGAGTGCCAGAGGGATATGCTTCTTGAAGCCCTCTCCATGGATGCACCTGTGAATGCTGATGGCGTATTCTCAGGTTGACGCCTCATCGATGGCAGAAAGGCCCCCTTTTCTTCTGGCCACCCTTCTTGCAGGAGCCATTCTTCTGGGCCCAAGTTGGAAGCCTATATCTGCTGTTACCTACCATTCATCTTAAGAAACGAAACATTACTGTGATAGGCTGAAAAATGCCCCTCCAAAGATGTCAGGTCCTGATCTCAGAAACCTGTAAATGTTAAATTTGGAAAAAGGGTCTTTGCAGATGTGATTAAATTAAGCCTCTTGAGATGGCGAGATTAAACTAGATTATCCAGGAAGGCCCAAAATGCAATCACGTGTGTCCTTATAAAAGGGAGACAGAAGGAGATTATACACACACACATACCTACATAAACATACACATACATACACACAGGAGAAGGCCCTGTGAAGACAGAGCAGATTCAAAGATTGGAATGATGTGGCCATAAACCAAGGAATGCTGGCAGCCACCCGAAGCTGGAAGAGGTAAGAACAGTTTCTCCCCTAGAGCCTCCAGAGGAGCACAGCCCTACCTACACCTTCATTTTGTTCCAGTAATACAGATTTTGGATTTCTGGCCTCCAGAACTGTGACATGATAAATTTCTGGTGTTTAAAGTCACCATTTGTGGTAGTTTGTTACACCAGCCACAGAAACTAATACAATTACCAATGCAATGAAAGCCACCTGTCTTCCCCTACCAAATTGCAAGCCCTTCCCCCTGCTCTCTGGAAGAAACTAGGACCTTGAATTTGGTGTTTATTATTCCCTGAATTTCATTATACTTTTATCACAACTGTATGTATTCTGAAATAATGTCATTTTATATACAGCATACTGTATTCTTCTGTATATTGCTTTTTGCTCAACATACTTTATAGATTATATATGTTGATACATGTAGCTCTAGTTAGTTTTCACTGTTGCATAGTATTCCAGTGTGTTGGTGTGTGTATGTTACCACAATTTTTAAATCAATTCTTCTGTTGATGGACATTTAGATTCTTTCCAATTTTTCAATCTTTCAAACAGTGCTGCAACAAACATTTCTGTTTGTGTCTCCCTGTGCTCATGCAGAAATATTTTTAGGATATTTACCAGAGAAGAGAATTATTAGGTCATCTTCAACTCTACTATTGCCAAATTGTTCTGCAAAAGAACTGATGTGTACTCGGTGGGTCAGATTTTGACAGAAGAACACTTCAAGAGGAATGATGTGTACTAAAGGTGCAGAGATGGGAGACACGGGAAGTGGTAGTTAGTCAGTTCTCTTTGAAAAAGCAATGGTTCTCAGTCAAGGCATGGAAGCAGACACGAATCACTTGGGGGAATGTTTTGCAATCTTTTGCCCACTCTCTCCCCCTTCTGCAGCATGGCAATAGACTTACCAGAGGGTCAGGTTGAACTAGAAGGAGGTTTTAGGGTCTGAAGTTTTAGGGTCTCCACTATAAACAGCAGTAGCAAAAATTAAAAAGGAAAAGAAAATCACCCATAATCCCACCACTCTAACACATTAATTGCTTTCATTTTCTCTGTTCACTTTTAGTCCTTGATTTTATGCCATCATTTGATGTAGCTATAAATATAGCCTATTTAAAATGCTGCATTCTTTTTCTCACTCAACATTATATTGTGAACACTTTTGTCTTAGGACTATTTTGGTTACAAGGAACAATTACTCCGTCAAGTTAAATTATCTCAGAAAAAAAGGTGTGTGTGCGTGCGCCTAATCTTACAGAAATCCAAGGACAGGAAACTAAGGTAGCTAAGCCCCACAGGAATTGGAGCCAGGACCTGGAAAGCCACCACTACTGAAGCTGCTCTGGCAGGGGCTCCGGGTGGGTGAGTGGGGATGCTGCTTATTTCTGCATTTCTGCTCTACACTTATAACTTCAGTTGTGCATTGCCGATAATAGCCACCACAAACTACATGACCTTACAGTTCCAGAGTTTTCAATCATCCTCTTTCCAGATTGCCTAATGTCAAATACTGATTTTTTTTTTTTTTTTTTTAAACAGGGTCTTGCTCTGTCACCCAGGCAGGAGTGCAGTGGCACCATCACTGCAGCCTCGAACTTCTGGGCTCAAGCGATCCTCCTGCTTCGGCCTCCCAAGTAGCTGGGACTACAAGGATGCACCACCACCCTGCCTAATTAAAATACTGATTTGACCCTCCCAATTTATCTTTTCCATTCAGTAAGGCAAAAAAGTCAGAGGTTTCTGTTCAGCCTGTGGATTGGCTGTCACTGGTTCATGGACACACCTTGGTCCAATCAGGTGTGGCTAGGAAGGCGCAGTCACACACTCCAGACTCCAGCTCTGCAGGGCAGAGGGCAGCATGACCGTGTGCTGGGACTTCCCCAGCACTGAGTGTGGCTTCGCAGGCCTCACAACTACAAATTTTAATGAATGCGTGGCATTACCTTAAGCGGCTATTTCATAATTTATAATACCATTCCTCTGCTATTAGCTTTAGTTTAGCTTCTTTCAATTTGGGGCTATTACAAGTTAAAACTATGAACATTTTTGTGCATACATCTTCCCTTTCATCAAGATTATGTAAATAATCTTTAAATTACATAGAGATTACATTCTCTGAGCACCTTCAGAATGTAAAACATAATCTTGCAATTTCTTTTTTGTTTTGTTTTGTTTAATCTGTATATTTGCTAGAGATTTCCACTTACGTAGCTATGGGCAAAACAAAAGGATGTGACATCTGGGATTTTCTTCTAAACACTCTAGGAAAAAAAATCGGGGGTGGTGATAGCTGAAGCAAGTTTGGTGAAATGTTGATGAGAGTTGGAGCCCATGACGGGTCTGTGAAGATTTATTATCTGCTGTTGTTTCTGTTTTGCCGTTCACTCCCCACTTCCCTCCCTTCTTCTCTCTTCTGGATTTTTTGTTGTTCTTCCCCATGTTTCCAGGACACTCGGTATTCACATGCTGCCCTCTGGATTTCCAAAAAATTTTCTCAGGTTCAATTACCCCTGATACCTGCTTCATAGGTTCCTTTTGCTTCTTTATATAAAAACTCAAGTCCATCCACCTATCTACCCATTCAGTAATTCATTCACATAAAAAATAAATTGAGCTTATGTTGGGCAAGACACTAAAAAAGGTACAAAGTGTAGTCACTTTCATCGTTTTAGATGTCACCAGACTGCTGTTAAAAGGAACAAAATCACAACTTACTTGGTACGATGAGATGAAAGTCAGCCAGCTCAACACTCTCAGGTATCACTGTATTTCAGCAGAGGAGCCAAGTGCCCTCCGGTGGAGCGGGCAGCGTGATGGGACACAGGTGCCACAGCAGGCGGAGCTGGGGAGAGGCTCTTCTCATTCAATACCTGCCCCCTCCTACCGCCCTTTTGCCCAACAGCTCCCAGCATTTTGGGATTTCAAATTGGAAGCTGCATTTTGAGGTCAGATTTATTTAGTTAAATGAAAATTGTATATATTAAGATCCTTGGAATTTTTGAAACTTTTAATATAAAGCATTAAAGAGTCTCAGGTGCTCAAGGAAGTTAATATTTTATATTCATGCAGGGGAAAAAAAGCAAAAATCTAATCAAATGGCTTAATTTTCTATTCATTTACCCAAAGCATTAGTAAATTATAAATGTTATGTGAGCTAAGTGGAATTGAAGGGTGTTAATTTTGAAGTCTTTCTCAAGGTAAAAAAAAAAAAAAACCAAACTCAAGGTGGTCCTTGGCTCCCCATGGCAGCAGGGAAGTTACAATGCCCGGAGGTGTAACCGCATGGCGCTTGTGCTTGCCTGTGTTTGGCGGGGACTGGGACTTTCTCAGAGCTCCCATGGCACCCTCCCCAAGCCTCTACCTTTGCACTCCATTTGGATCGCAATTGCATCTTTGCTTGTTTATCTCCCTCAGGAGACTGTGAGCTTCTGCGGGAAGACAGGGATTCCGTATTTTTCAATGCCTGGAATGCAGTTGGGCTTCTTTAAATATCAGCTGAATAAAACACACACACACACACACACACACACACACACACAAAAATCCCCGTATCTTCTGCCTCATAGATTCTCTTCTTCCTTGCACAGACCCCAAGGTGGTCTTCAGCCTGACTCTGAAGACTTACTGATAAGAAAGTAAAAGCTTCAAGGAAGCTGCCCAACAGAGACTCAAAAACCCCAGATGATTCCCCCTAAAGGAGTGTCTACTCCAGAACGGGGGCACCTGGATTCAGGTCACCCAGAATATGCCT
>RJWJ010016915.1:0-33760 GCA_004363605.1 Indri indri | reverse complement strand
CTGTATCCATTTGCCTCCAACCAGATGCTACAAGAAGGTAATCTGGGACTGTAAAATAAGAATTCAACTTAAGTGCACCAAATCCATCATTTTAAGTAGAACTCAAGGATGACAATACAAATATCAAAGAGCACGCTCCCAAAGGTGTAGTAGAGCGAAATCTCACACGAGTCTGCAAGGACAAGTGGCCGCTCCACTCAGAGGATTTCTTTACGTCCACCCACGTGGCCGCAAAACTCACTCACGTTGGCAAATAAAGTGTCACATGTTGACTTTTTCAACAACATCTACTTTTTTCTTCCTTCCCACAAAAGACAGACACGCTTTCAGTAGACCTCCCAGAAAATAAAATCACAAAGGAATAAATTAAAACCACTTGTAATTCTAACACCCAGGGATCATTTTATATTTACAGTGTCCTCTCCAGATATTAATAGTTTATCTCTGTGGATTTTTTCAGTTCATATAGAATTTCAAATTCTAATCCATTTCTCATTTTACATTACATAGAAAGCATTTTTGCCGTGTCATTAAGATTCACTGAAAACATGACTTGAAATGGGAGTGTAATTTTTATTATCAGGTAAATAAGGTAATTTATTTACCATGCCTCTACTGCTGAACACTAAGTCATAGATTTTTTTTCACCATTATCAACAGTGCTGTAGTCATCACCCTCAGCCATAAATCCTACATTTCTGATGTTTCCTTAATGTCAAATCCCAGAAGTTAGATTATACGATCAAAACATGAGGCTGTGGTTAAGGCTCATGGTGCAGCCTGCATGCGTGCTATCCGGCCAGCCAGCCTCACGCGCTCTCCATGGATGAGAGAAGAGGTCTAAAGCCTCTCCTCCTGGCCATAAGGATTGCTTCCTTCCACCTTTTCCAATTATAAGTCGGAAAAACATCCTCCACCAGAATTGAGGGCTTCCCTCTATGCTTTTGGGCTTCCATTGTTGAGAAGTCTGATACCATCCTAACTGACGGATCTTTTAACATTCTAAAATCTCACAATGATGTGTCTAGTGGTAATCCGTGGGTTTGAGGACACCGAGTGACGTCTTTCAAGATTGAAATTCATGTTCTTCGGTTCTAAGATACGTTCTTGAATGATTCCTAATATCCTCATCTCCATCTTCTCTTTCATTCTAACAGACACTCCAATGCTGGACTTCTTTCATTTCCTTAATTTTCCCCTTTCCTAACAACTTCATTTTCTAACCTATCTTCTGGAATATTCCCTCAACTTTCTCTCTAGCTCTTCTATTGATTGTTACATTTTAATTTCTAAAAGCTCTCTTTAATTCTCATAATATTCTCTTTTTTCATCCTATCCTGTTCTTGCTACATGGATGCACAACCTTCTATTATATCCTTCAGACTATGAATGATCTTTTTTTTAAAGATTTTCTTCTCTCCTTCACAGAAGTTATTTTTCTCTCTTAGTTTTGGCCTCTACTGTTTACATTTGCTGCCTCCCTCAGTAGTCTGGTAAAACTCTGTTATTTGCTCATGTTTCAGAGTGGGGAATTAAAAGGCTGATGGAGCGGTGTGTCTGAGCACTTGGTGGAGGTTGTTGATTATAGGAATCACCGTAGAGAGACCTGCTTGGTCATCCAAGGAGGAACCCCCAATGTTAGTAACTTTAAGTCTTTGCTCTCAGTTTGGCCAGATGACACAAAGGATCCTCCCATGTTCCAGTATAAAAGGGCTTAGTGTTTCCCTGCCACTGGTTCAGAATCAAGCATCCCAAAGAGACACAAGCAGTTTCGTTCCTGAGATTAGCCAAACATGGGCTGAAATAAAGAAGATCTCCCTCTTAGATTCAAAGCAATAATGAAGAATCCAGTTCCAATTTCAGATTTCCAGGCATGAGTCTATTAATTCTCTTCTTCCCTTAGGCTAGTTCCAATATACCACTCTTCCATCTATCTTCATTTTGTCGTATTAGACACAGTAAATGTTAAACTATCACTGTGCAACTGGAACTATCCAAACTCAGATGAAAAAGTGAAACTTCATCTTGCAGTGACAAAGCTACCTAAGCATCAGAAATCATTCTTATCTCCATGCAGCAAGGCAGGCTCCCCCAGGCACACGACCCAGGAAGGGCTCTCTAGACTTAGAGACCCCTGATGACTCAGACCTTCCAAACTGATCTGCCTTCAAGTACTTGGAGAAAGTCGCACTTTCACTAACTAATAACATAACGCAATTTCAAGCTTGCTACCCTGCGACAGGAAAAGGTTCGCAGTTGTTTGGTATTTTTTTACGTGACTCAGAAAAGATAACACACCCCAGATCGAAAATAAAACGCAAAGGTCTAAACTAAAAGCTTGTGAAATTCCAGACATGCTGTAGGCAACCCTTGAAAAATCTAGCATGTCTAAATCACAGAGAAAGCTGTTTCATTTCACACTCCAGGAATTTCAAAATGAGCACAGGAATCTAAGCTAAGACCTTTCAAAATATTTCAATCAAAATGAGAAAATCTCAAAAGGATTCTTCTGAAGGCTCTACAACCAAATTTTGGACCCAAACTCAGTCTCCAAAAATCATTGCTTCTGTGTTCCTAAGAAGCAACATGCAAATAACAGGCTGGGATCGGAGGAGTATCTGGGAGAACCACGCCTGCAAATGGCTTTGAAGATGAAAAGCGGCATTGAGTGCCAAGGCGAGCTTCCTTTCTATTTATCCTCACGCTGTCATCCAGATCACTCTGCTAATAATGCCTGTCGAAGTGCATCTCTTCCCCACGCTCACCAGCCAACTCTGAGCCTCCCTAAGAAGAGACGGGCCCTGCCTCCTTTCACCATCAAGGGAGAGGAGCTGATTGTCCGGGGCAGAAGGTTCAGGGAATCTTACCATTCACCTTGTGCTCAGAGCGTGATTTACCTTGATCGGGACAGCAATTTACTCACCGTTTTCCAACCAGGCTTCATTGGTTTCCACTCGACATGGATTGAAATCTGACACAAATTGCTGCCCCGGCCTAAGAAATGCTAATTTTTTTACAATCAGATTCATACGGCAATACCAGGAAATAAGAGATGCTGGGGGCTAACCGGCGATTACAGAGTAAACGCCAGGGTTGGCGGCAGCCTCCTGGTGCCACAGTGGCGTTCTACGCCTCTTAATTCACGGTTTTCTCTGTCACCTCTCAAACTCCCAGTCAAATAGCATATATTACACTAGAGTATAAGGACAGTGAAATCAGTTGTTCGAAAACATGCAAGACGATAAAGACAAGAGCCTTCCAAGTTACTTGCTCAAGAGAAGAAAAAAACTCAAAATGCACCATCCTGAAAGGACATTTATTTACTATTCACCTGCAAATTATTTATTTACTATAAAGAACTCCTGCTGCACAGCAGGTCTTTGCATCAAGGTAGCAATACAGGATTCCTTCTACCAGAAATTAACTAACATCTGAGCCACAAAAGTCAACAGCATCCTTAGGTAAGCGAATGGCTGAGTCTGCTCATGGGGCTTTATTAAAAAATCGAAAGCTTTAGAATTAGCACAGATGCAGTCACACTTGGGTTTGGACATCTTGGACGAACCCCAAAGATAAGATTTCCCCGATCGCTACAAATACTAAGAGGAATAAATTAAAGCATCGACCCAAGTTTGTAACGAAGCTAAGGAAACTGCATAGTCTACGTTAGATTTGGGCCTCCCGTCATACACATATGCATGTAGGTCATTTTAGGTAAACTAGACCATGTGCTGTATATACCGTGATGAGAACTCAAAAAGTAAAGAAACTTACTGGGCAGCCTTCTGTAAGCCAGACATGCACCAATAATGCCTAGTAATCAGTGCCTAATTTTCTAAGAGCATTTTATGAGTTGATCACTTCAAGCCAGACAGGAGCCCAGGAATAATGCTTGAGAGATGCCACCAAATTCGAAGCACCTGAAGAAACTCTCTCCTCCCAAAGTCAATCAAAACACCAACGGTGAACAGCACCAGCACCAAGACCATGGCGGCCAGAGGGCAGCCCGCACCTGCAGAACCGTGCAATCTAGCTGGGGGTTCCTACCACCGCTGTACGGCATTTCAGGTGTTTATTTTATTTTTAACCAATTGGCATATCCCTAAAGTTGGGCATACATCGAATTTTATAAATTACATCATTTAAATGCATGAAAGAAGTTTACTCTTTCCTGGAATCTGACTGAAAGTCATTATGCAAAGTCAACAAAAACACCCTAGCTCACTGTGGTTGGTAAAGAACTTGGAAAACGTGAAGGGCTCTGCAGGGGGCTACTGGAGACCAGGCTGACAGAGGCGCATGACTCTCCATGCTCCAGAATATGCTCCTGGCCTTTTGACCACCCCAAGCAACGTTGTTCTCAAGCTGTAAAACAGAGGGACAGTTCTAGAAGCTTCCTCGCTCTCACCTCTCACTCAAGCATGTCAGGGAACGTGGGTCTTCACTTACCTTCCTCATTAAAACCAAGTGGGTGCGGTAGGACGAGATGATTGACAGAGCATCTGCCAGGACGGAACAGGGACTCCAAGAAGGGACTGTTCGCCATGGTCAGAGCTGGGTCACAAAAGCTTTCATGGAAAAGGTGGGTTTGGGCCAGGCCTCGAGAAAACGGCAAAGCTTGAACAGGCAAGAGAAGTCGGGGGTGCTTCAGGCCAAGGATCCCAGGCTGGGGAAGGGGCCGACAGGCTGAGGTGGGGCTTTGGTCCCAGGGCCTGTGCAGGGAAACTGGCAGGAGCACCCGACAAATACAAGGTGGCCGGTTGACACGGGGCTTGGCGTGCCCAACAGGCTACTCAAAGGCTTACTCCAATCAACTGCATAAACCCGCAACAGTTCACAGTGATAGAGGGAGGAAAGGGGAAGTGGAGTCTGCATTTTACAGCCAGCTAGGAAGAACGCAGCCCAGCCCAGTTGGCCTTAAAGACACCGAACAAGGACCAAATCCCAAGGCTCCCACTGTCTGTGACTCCACGGAGACCAGCAGCGTTGGAGGACAGCGATGGGTGGGTTTCGTTCCAGATCGGCTACTTTTCAGTAATCAGCCCAGAGAGAGTGGATGAGGGAACAGGCAGAAGAGAAAAACGCAGGTTGCCGCACAACCGTCAGCTTGCATGGAAATGACGCATCCCACTGCTGGCATCTCCCCACCTACACTCGGGGAAGATGCCCGGCAGAGATTAGATACCCCAGGGCATCAGGCCTCAAAGGCTCTTAAAAGCCGTCAGCTTCAATAGGAAACCCGGCAGCTGCATTGTGCTGAACTTCTGTTACTTTTTAATTAGCACAGGGTCCGGAAATGCCTCTGGAAGAGCCCGCCTGGCTATGGCCTCCGCTACCGTGTCAGGGAAACCCTCTCCTTGGAAATGCCTGAAGAAAGATACCATGTCCTGAGGCTCTCGCCTGCCACAGAATAAATACCAGAAAAATCACACACACACCCAGACTCCCCCAAAAATCAACCCGGGAGCTAAGGCTCTCAAACACACACCCTTTTACACACCCGGGGCCTTAAAAGTCTCTTCTTCATTGGGCCAACTGGAAAATTGGCCCAAAGGCCGTGGTGGGATGAGGGAAGACAAAATGTGTAGGATACAGATGACACCTCTCAACCTGCGTTCACGCTGACTCGTCCTGAGCCAATCAATCCAGGCCAAATGACACCGCGTGATGCCACCTACAGCTTCCAACACGCAGCCACAGCCAAAGTGACTTTCCATTTACTGTTTGTTTATTAATAAGGTATGTATTACAAAAGAATATAACTATGACCAAAGTAACTCCATAGATAGTTGAAGTTTAACTTAGGAGTTAATACCAACAATGGTAGTAAAGGATAAAAGTAAACGTTTACCCTCAGGATGACTTACCGTCAGGCATATTCATGACCCCTGTCCTCAGGTTCCGACATCTGCAGGGTAACCATCTCAGGATCAACCCTGGTCTTCCTCCCAAATACCTCCTTCCTAAGATCCTTCTTTCCCCTGGCACTGCCCTTAGAAAGGCAAACCCACTTCCTTCCCAGCAGGTACGAATGCGAACACCACCACCCTGACACAACCTCAATTTCCGGAGGCTGCCATCGCGCCATTGCTCTATCCCTTCCACAACATTCCATTCCGTGCAACATTTCTCCGAGCTCTCTGCAGAAGCAACGTGTCTCTTTCGGACAGAATACCAACTGGACGGCTGTTTAGAACATCTCCTATGAATGTCTGCCTTTTTTAATGGAAGAACTCCAACCTAAGCCACGCACCGATTGGTACCATTTATATCTAGTGATGGGTCCGCTTTGCCGTTGCATATGCCTAGGGAGTGGATTTGTTTAGTACACAGGCAAGATGTCTATTACTGAGTATAGAACAGTAAAAAAACAAAAAAAAAGCCCATCTGGAGAGAAACATCCTTTCCAATCTGGAGATGGGGAAAAGGAAAAACGACTGCCAAGTGTGTACCTTGCAAAATGGTCAGATTTTTCTCTAATAAAAAGATAGAGTATTTGCCACAAAGCTAAGGTAAACATGCCTTTCACTGCTTAAAATATGTTTTTGAAATGTGTTTGTACCTAGCAAGAACTCTATTCTGCCATCCTTCACAGGAAAAATCCAACATAGGGGAGGTTGAAGATTAAAGAGATTTAGCCCAGGGTCACACGAAAAGCCCTGAACCAGGAACAGGGTGTCTGAAATCCCAAGACTTGGTTCACTCTAACCATCAGACTATGGTTTACTTACCTGATATTTAGTATACTTTCTAAAAATAACGCCAGCTATGAAAATTCTGCCATTTCAACTTAGCAAAATTTGACTTTTTCTTTGGTGCGTTAAAAAAAATGAAATTAACTTCCATTCACCTAAAGGCCTTTTGATCCACCAGCTCCCTGGCCCAAGGCCGACAGAACCCTGGAAGGGGTTGACAACCAGCTGATGAGGCCACAGAAAGGCCGGCCCAAGACTGTGTTTACCTGGGACTCACAGAAAGAGCAGCCTGTGGTTTTTGTCTGCAGTTTTCTACGTGAAAAATAATAATCTAATTACAGACCAAAAACTGAAGTTGACCCTAAAAAACTGTCTTCACCAGTGGCCAACACTATTTAGAAACCGAAATTCGAGCTCTCTTCCCTCAGCTTCCAACAGTGTCTGATTTCTACTCTCTACTTCTCCCCAGACTTGAAGACTTTTATTTAAAACCTATTCTCACCTACATTAGTGAGGGAGAAAACTGATTTATATTAAAACCAATTACCTTCTAATCAAGATGAAATGTCAACACTTTTCAAATCTGTAATGGTCAATTCATACAACAGTAAACACAACATTCTATTCTAACCCAGGGACACTGAGCATTTTCACTTACACACTTAAAAACAGTGATTTAAGCTTCATTTAAAAGCTCTGTTTTGCCATGATCATATGAACTAAATGCAAAAAGAAAATGTTCTAGTTTGACTCCATTTAAAAATTAACTACTAAAAACAAACCAACCCTATTTGTATGACCTTGTATAACCTCTCCGAAGACTCAACTTCCTTATCAATAAAATAAATAGAACAGCACTCACCTATTAAAATTAAATAAGCCAATGGTTTAAAGTGCCAGGCAAAATATCTCACACACAGTAAGCAAGCAAGAGGTGGTAATGACAATCTCAAGACAATGTAAGACTAGGGTTCAAACCCTAGTGCTCTCTCCTGCTGGCTGTCACTCTGGCTAAATTACTCCAGCTGCCTCAATCCTGTCTCCTCTGTAAAATGAGGATGACAAAACTCAAAATAGATTAAATATAAATACAAAGCAATAAAAGAATGGCTGGCAAACAGAAGATATTTAAATAAGCAGGCATTATTTTTACTTTTAATAGTATTATATTTGGGGCTGGGCGAGGTGGCTCACGCCTGTTATCCTAGCACTCTGGGAGGCTGAGGCGGGAGGATTGCTTGAGCTCAGGAGTTTAAGACCAGCCTGAGCAAGAGTGAGACCCCATCTCTACTAAAAATAGAAAAAATTAGACATGGACGGTGGTGAGCACCCTTGCCCGTAGTCCCAGCTACTCAGGACGCTGAGGCAGGAAGATCGCTTGAGCCCAGGAGTTTGAGGTTGGAGTGAGCTAGGATGATACCACTGCACTACAGCCCAGATTCTGTCTCCAAAAAAAAAACAAACCAGCATTTGGAAGAGTGGAACTGGAGTGTTCCTAAAACAATGAAATGGTAAATGTTTGAGGTGACGGACATCCCAATTACCCTGATTTGATCATTACTCATTGTATGCTTGTATCAAAATATCACACATGCCCCATAAATATGTACAACTATCATGCATCCATAAAAATTTAAAATAAAAAAAGAATTTGGAGTAAATGGATACTTTCAAATCAGATTAATCCACAATGCTTTTATTGTTAATGTCTAGACCTACGGATCCAAATGCTGTTTTAAAAAGAGCACTTCGTAGGTGCTTATTTAAATTATATTCAAAGTGAGACTGTAGGAACTTGCACTTGGAATTTCAGACCCTTGCATTATATTTTAAAGTGATTCAGTTTGTGCATTAGTTTTAATTGAAATGTGGGGAAAAAAACACCTTGCCAAATTTAGCAGAAAGCAGAGAGGGTATATACTTTAATATCTTTTTATACTCTTATGTTTTTTCTTGGCCAACACAACTGCAGGGAAAAATTCACAGTATAAAAACCTGTTTCGTTTCCTCTTCCCCAACCCCGCAACTCTGCGCGCATCTCTGCTCTAGACACAACTGCTGACATTATTTGCCCTACTTTGCAGAATCCACCAAGGGCTTTAACAAGCCCTGGATGTATCAAAATGTATCACGTTTGGTTTTCTGCAGAACAGAAAGGAATGAAACAGACAAGCACAAGGGAGTCTTTGTTCAATCAGTGTCAGAGACACATGAATGGAAGCCTACAGGTGTCTCTCGTCAATTACAGGAGGGACCATAACCATCAGTGTAGGCTTGAAACATTATTACTTTTTTAAAATTCACCACCCACCCAGCACACAGAAGTGGTAGGGCGGCATCTTTTCATCTGAACAGAGCCGAACTAACCAGGCAAAGCCAATCCCTCAGAATTGCATTTGGTAACCTTACCTGAATCATTTTACATTCCTTGCTTGTTATACTGAAAGTTCCAAGCAGAGTGTCTTCCCTCAATTACAACACACAGTCTTGCCTATTAAACATCTTGTTTACACTGACTTAAACATGGCCAGCACTTGTTTGAGCCAACAAGGTAATTTTGCTTAGGAACTTTCCCGGGAAATTTTCAGTCTTACAGAGTGGCAAGTACTGCCCCGTGGCCAAACCTGAAGACAGAGAGTGTGGAGAGCAGGGAGCTTCGGACAGACTTTCACTCACTGGCTGCCAGAAGGCTGCCGTCATCCACCCACAATCGTAAAACTCAGTCGGTGAGATGCGACACCCCCCTCATCTGGGATGGTGGGATACAGAGTGCTACTGGGAATGGTCCCAGCTAATCCTAGGAATTATCAGAGCAAAACCAAGTCAGGTATTTCTTCATGGCTTGTATTCAAAGACACCCCGATCTGGCCCAGCCCATGCCAAAAGGGGGTGATCCGAGAAGGCTACATGTGTACATGCCTCCAATTTTCTGTATCTGTTACTTTTTCCAGAGCGCATACGAAAACATGACCCCACGTAGAGCTTAAACCACTTAACAGAAACAGCACTTTACTTCTGCGGAGCGAACGACGACGCGCCAGCTGCTTTCACAACTGTCACCTAAGGCCAGTGGTTTTTTCCCTACACTTTGGGGAAGTGAATCTGACACGTCAATCATATGGGCCTATCTGCACAGATGTACTGAATCTCGGATTGTTTTCCCCCAGATAGAAGCAGAGAGATCTCGGAGTGAGATTCCAGTCCAACATCCTTATTTTGTGGATAAAGTAACTCAGGCTAAGACAGATGACACTTGTCCCAGATCACACAGCTACACAGACCATCTCTGAAACCAGAAGCCCAGTTTCCCGATTCCTCCCTCTCCATCTGGAATGTTCCTCACAAGTGAGGGTTGACAGATGCCGACCACCAAACTGAATGCATGCGTTGACTTTGTGGTTTGTTGTGACAAGTGTAATTTCCCCAAATTTGTTGTCGCTGTTGTTGAATAGGTACAATAAGCTGCCGCCGAAGCAATGTAGATGTAAGAATGGTTAGAAAAACCACAAAATGTGTCCTGAATTACAGATCCCAATGTCATGATGCTACAAAAACTTTTATGAGTTCTTCTTTTAGAGCAGGGTAAAAACTCCTTATGACTGCTATACACTGTTAAATGAACGCCAAAAGTTCCAAACAGTGAAACACAAAGAGAAATGCTGCCCAAACCTAGTACATTAGAACTAAAGGTAATTTAAAACCCACAGTAAATTTGTTAATATTATTTAAAACAAAAAACCTCTTTTACTCTGATATCCTCACCAAAAAAAAAAACACCAACTTTTAGTCTTAAGTGTAGGCCCTGGAGAGTTTGAATTTCTCGTGCATGAACTTAGAGCCCAAGAGCATCCTGTATCGATTAAACGGAATCTCACGTACTTACTGCTCAAAGCCATGTTCCCTCACTCCCTATCACTTCTCAAATTTGGGAGTCTTTGGGGGGCACTAGTGAAAAACTGTCATCTCAGCTAGAGCAGGCAGAAATGGGATTTGGCAAATGTTGAGTACTCCCAGGAAAGCTTTATGATAAAAAGAAAACAGGCAGGACGCAGGAACCTATTCTGGCTTTTTTTAAAATAAAAATCACCAAGCTAGTTATTTATGCCTAGCAAGGTTAAAAAAAAAAAAAATTAGCCCATAATGTCTGCAAGAACACATGAAGAGGAAAAACTCTCCCACCGTTAGCGAAATGCATCATCCCCCAGCCGGATGGCCTGTTTGAGGTTCAGGGTCGGGTGTTCTAATGGGAAATGGGAAATACTCAGTTTCCACCTCAGCAGGTCTCAGCTGGCACTTTTAGAGCAACACACCTCAAACAGGGTGGTGGGTCACTCTTTTCTCCGGGATGGGGGCTGCAGAGAGACCTCCTGCGCCTGGGGAGTGTTTTTTTAATACTGGCCCAGGAATGGGTCCTGCACACGGTATGAACTTTGGTGAGGCCTGGAGGGGTGGGAGTGGGGGTGGGAGGTGCGGGGGGGGGGGTCTCCTGTCCCCTTACCGGCAGGCGGCTTGGTCCCAGCAAGAGCTGAGATAAAGATCTGAGACAGTATTTATTTGCGAAAGGGAGAGAGCAGAGTGTGCGCACATTCAATGCTTAGCAGGGGAAAAGCAGCAGATCTATCTCCACAGAGAGCCCAGCCAGCAATTCCTTCCGATCACCAAGGCCTCCCTTCCCCCACCCCCTTTACCCGCGCGCTCTGCCTCCGCAGGAAACCAGGCCGCCGAGGCCCAATTTAAGCCTGTTTTCGCTTTTTGTCCGACCCGGTGGAACCCGGATCCATTCCCTTGGTGTAGACACGTCATTCGGTCCCCCAGGTCCCTTGGCCACGCTGCAAGGACGGAAGGGTGAGGGACGGTGGTGGGCGGCGGCGATGGATCCGGATCTGAGAGGGGTCGGCCCTGGTCAAAAGTGGTTTCCCACCAGTCGGCTCAGGATCGGCCACGGCTGCGCCGCGGGGGCCTCAAGGACGCAGCGCGCGGCCCCGGAGCCCCAAACCCCGCGCGGCGCGGCGAGGTCCGGGGACGCCGGGGCGGGCGACAAGTCCGGCCGCACCACAGGAAAACAAGCGTCTCCTGGCCTTCTCGGAATCCCACACAACTCTGGAAACCCCACAGATCCTGAAAATTCCGAAAGCGAAACTGCGAGCTGGTCTCCAGAAGTTTGGAAACGGTCTCTCAGGCTCCCCGGCGTGGTCTCAGGACTCCCGGACGGGACAAACGCCACCGAGGACGAGTATCGGTGTCAGTGTCCATCGCTCGGTACGGCCACCATCTGCGACCCCCGGATCCCGCTCGGCTTTTCACGCGTAAAGGCCCCCGGCCCCCTGGCGCGGGTGCGCCCCGACCCCCCGGTGCGGGGCGGTGGTTGGCCCGGCCCTGCCCGGTCTCGGTTCCTCCCTTCTCCCTGCAAGAAAGGAAAACTTGGAGCCTGCGAGAACGAGGATCCCGTGGATTGTCCTTTGTATCCACTGTATATTCGCTTCCACGGCACAGCCCAGTACAAAATCGGGGGTCTCGGGGCGTTGGAGTGGATTGTGCGCTTGTCAGCGGCGACGTCAGGAGGACGAGGGGAGGGGTTCGCAGCTGAAACTGCATTTTACCAGCACAGAGCCATTTTAGGCTGGTCTCCACCTCGGCCGAGCCCACGAGAGAGCTGTCCCCAGGAGGACGCGCCGAAGCGCGGGCTGGAAGGAGCGGGGACGCGCCGCGCGCTCGGCCCGGGGTGGGGTGGGAGGAGAGACGCGTGGTGGGAGCGCCTCCCATCACGCAGCCTCGCTGCCCAGGAGGGAAGGAAAACCTGCCACGGGGTCTCCAGCCCCCCTCCCACCCACGGTACACCCGCGAAGGGGCGGCCCCTCCGACAGCGCGGCTTGGCCTAAGTGACCCTATCGAGCCCCCCTCCAGCAAACGCCGGACAACACGTTGCCGCGCTAACTACGGACCGGGCCAACACTATCTTTTTAAATCCTATTATTTAAAAACCTCTCCAGGGACTTGGCCGCTGCGCAAACAGGCTTGCGAGTCCCGAGGACGTCCCCCGGACCTGCCCTCGCCAGCCCCGGGGACCGCGCGTGGCTGCCCCGTGGCCCCCGCTTCCTGGGGTCTCCCCGCTCGGCGGCCGCGTCCTGGCCACGGGCGACCCCTGTCGGGGCCCCTGTGCCCGGCGGAGCTAGGTTCCCGCAGTCCGGTGGCTCTCCTCTGAGCTCGGATTCGCTTGCTTTCCCTCGGGCTGTAACTGGCTCCGATTTCGTCTTCAAACTCCACTCCCAGATCCTCCTGGGCCCACGATGCCGGCCTTTCCGAGGCATTTCGCCACCCACTACGCCCTAAGGCGACAGCCCTGCCCGCGCGCCCTCCACGCAGAGGACGCCCCTCTCCGATGCAGCCCGGGGGTCGGTGCCCAACCGGAGCAAGGGACCATTTCTTCCCAGAACGTTTTCCCCATCCCCCACCTTCCCCAGAGCGCGAAACCCAAAAGTGGCGGGGGCAACTCCTCGTCTCCACCCTAAGTGCCACCGAGATGCGCGCGCCCCCGCCCCTCTGCCCCTCCACTTTGGTCCTCCCGCGCCTCGGCCCCGCACCTCCCACCCCGGGGCGGCGCGTCCCCGGCCCCGCACCTCCCACCCCGGGGCGGCGCGAGGGGACGCAGGAGCCCACCGCTAAGTGCCGCGCGCCCCCTGAACGCACAAACGCCACTGGCGTCTGCAGCCGACTGCACCCGACACCCTGGACAGTTAGTCCTTTTAGCAAGCAACCACCTCGCTCCACCCACTCCGGGTCCAGCACACAGAAGGGGAGCGCGAGCTGTCTCCTGAAAGCCGAAATAAATCATTCCCCCTGCCCTCCCGTATTTGCACCACGTGTCAGCAATTTGTCACGTCAAATCAAGGCAGGGTCTGGGTTCCAAGACGCACACACACATTCGGGGCCGATCTCTTTTGACGCCCCCTCCCGCGACGGCACAGCCAGGCCTGCACACGGACCCAGGGCGCGCACGGCGGTCGCGCTCGGCCTCCTCGGTCCGGCCGGCGGCGCCCCTCCACCCCCTGCCCCTCCAGCAATGGACTCGACGCGCAGACTCTAACCACGGAAAAAACTGGGGCGGCCCATTCCCTCCCTTTTTGCCCACTTAATTCGCTAAAGCGTTTCCTGGGGTAGCCAAAGAGACTCGAAACTCAGCGGCGGAAACTCTGGTTGGGTTTTTTCCCACCTCAAAACCTTTATTTTCAGTTTGTAAAAGCCACCGTGGCCCGCCATGTTGAAACCGGCCCGGTGTCGGAGCACCGTCCCCGCCGCTGCGGCGCCCCGAGAAGACACGAGCACGCAGCGGGCTCGGGCCGCGCGTCCGGCCGCCGCGAACCCGCCACTTCCCACCTCCAGGGCCCCCGCTTCCCGGCTAATCCGCTCCCGCCGCCCCGGGTCACAATCGATAAATACATCTCCCAGCTCACCCAGCTGCTTCTGGAGGATTTCAGCAACACACACACACACACACGCACGTTAAGAAATAAACTCCAGGGCCAGATCGCGTTAGCAATTTTGCAAAGAGGTCGGATGAGAGGAGACGACAAGAAAGCCCCAAGTGACAGGATGTTACTTTAAAGGGAGAAAAAAAAAAATGAACAAAAAGATCGTCCTCGCTGGAGCACGCTCCGAAACTACTAGTGACAATTTCATTTCAGCTGCACAGGCAGTCGTTTCCGCAGGGGCGATTCGGAGGTTTGTGCGATTTCTGACCCCCTGGCTGGTCTCCAGGCCTCCTTTCCCACGACCTTATTCGCCCCCCGCCCCCATCCCCCCACACACACCAAAAGAAAGAGGAGACCTCAGCGCGGAGGAGACGCGGGAGCCCGGGGCAGGCAGCAGGGGCGGCTGCGTCGCCAAAATGAGTGCACAGGGAGGAAGGTGGGCGGCGGGAGGGGACCGGCCGCACCCGGAGGCGGAGGACACTTTGCAACTCGGGACGAACTCCCGCACGGCCAGGCTTTCCGCGGCTGCGAGACGCCGGGGAAGGGGTCGGAGAAGCAAAGAATGACAACCCGGAGCGCACAGCGGAGTTTGGGGCTCCGCTCAAGTGCTGTCGCTTTCTTCTCCTGCCCTTGCCGTGGGCTCCGCTCCCCACCTCCCCACCTCCCCGAAACCCCCGCCACCCCCGCCACGGCGGCTCGATCGCGCTTCCTTTTTTTCCTAAGCTGAAAAAAAGACGCTGATCGGCGCACTCAACCTGCGGGCCGGAGGTCCACTCGCGGGCCAGGCTGAGCGCGGGGACAGCGGCCGGCGCGGCTCCTACCTGGGAAGTTTGTGCCGCCCTCGGCGTGGACCCGGGCCCCGGGCGCCGCCGGGGAGGGCGCCGGCCTCGCTCTGTCGCCGCCCGCGCCGGCCCGCGCCCGCTCGCCTCTCCCCGCCCGCCACCTCCTCGAGCGCCCGCTCCGGTCCTCCGGCTCCCACTACGGCCTCATTCCAATATGGCATCCTCTCTGTGCGCATGCCCGGCTCGCTCGCTCTCTTTTTTTTTTTTTTTTAAGATTTTTTTTTTTCTTTTTTTTTTTGTGCGTGCAGCGAACTCCTTCAACGACCTTTTCCAGCGCTTGCAAAATTTCTTAAGCCAATTAGCCTGCGGAACGTGGTCTACTCCTTCCTCCGCCCGCGCCGCGATCGCCCCCGGAGCCCGGGAACACGGACCCCCCCACCCTGGCCCAGTCCAGGCCCACGCGGCCCCGTCCCTGCTGCGCTCCGCTTCCTCCCTTCCCGGAGCTCCCTCCACGCGCGATCTGCGGAAAGTTCTCACCGCAAAAAAGGCGTTTCCGCACGCCCGTCTGCGGGGGCACCTGGGCGCACTGCGCACCTCCCCGGCGCTGTCGGTTTCCGCGGTGGGAAGCCCTCGGTCCACCAAGTGCACAAACTTACCCTTCATCCACCCAAAAGCGTTAAGAGCGCAGAGAAATTGATCCCAAGTACGACCTCGGCCCCGCCCGCTCCGCCCCACCCTGCACCGAAATTGAGCCATTCAATGAAGATTAGAACATTTCCTGGCCCTTTGGGGAGGCCGGAGGGACCGGGAGCAGTGTGCTCGGGACCGTGCCCCGAGGGGCAGGAAATTAGGCTGGGGCTGCCCGGGACAGCCGCCTGCTGCGAGATGCCGAGAGAGGTAACCATGCTCGCCACGGCGTCTCGTGGGGCACCGGGCCGGGACCGATTCTCACAGGGCGTGAAAAGAATCTTTGCCCGAGCCCAAGAAAAGCGCGGCCCCCGGCGATCTGTTGGAGAGCGCGGGGGTGGGGGGATCGCAGCCAGATGGAGGGCTGAGGGTCTGCGGGGCCTGCGGGCACTTCGTCGGGGCGTTTGTGGAGGACGCAGGGGAGCTCCCCGGGCCTTGGGCGCAATGGCTGGGCAGAGCCCGAACGGAATGTCCCCAGTGCGGAAAAGCTGGTGACGCCCTGGTAGGCAAGACCCAGAGCTTCCGAAGAGGGCCTCGCCTTCGCTGGGGAGCAGCGGGGAGATGCTGGCGGGGGCTGGATTGTATTTCCCCGGGAAGCACAACGGACACGTTTGCTCGGGGTTTTCGCTCTGTTGCCACAAGGGATAAAATCTCGCCGAGTCTCCCAATTCTGTTCCCACCCCTTTCCCGTGAACCCCTCTCGCGGCACCGCCCCGCCCCAGGGGGCCAAGAGGTCCTCCAGGCGCCCCCTGGTTCGCAGCTCCTCCCTCCCTCCCTCGTCCCGCCACCCCAACGCCATCGGCAAGTGGGGTACCCCGAGGGCAGGTGGGCGCTGCGAAGGGCTGGGGACCGGCGACGGAGTGAGGGCGCCTGGGCCTGACCGCGCGCGGGACGGGCGGGGTCCCCCTCCTGCGGCCCCTCTCCCCGACAGCGCCGCTGGAGCTGAGCTAGAACCACCCGGAAACGGGTCTCGCCACGCCGCGACCCTGGGGAGCGCGCCTCCACCGAAACCATCGGCCGAGCTCGGAGATCAGGGCCGGCGTCGGGAGCCTCGAGACGCCGCGCGCCGCCTGTCCGGGGAAGTCCGACTTCCTCCCACCTTGGAGAAGGCTTTGCGAGGTCTGAAGCGCCTTCCGCCGGCCTGTCACTCCTCCATTTGACTTGACACAGGAGCCCCCCGACGTCCAGAAGGTCAGGCGACTTAGGATCACGGCGCGGCACACTCTTAAACTCCAGCCCGCGTCTGCGACCCCTCCAGCTCTCCAGCCCGACAGCTTTTGGGAACACCAAGCCGGAGCCCTGAGCTCTTTTCCCTGGATGAAGGCAGCCTCCTCAAACCAATCGCCCCACCTGCACCCCTGAACTGCCTCCTTCTGCGCCCTCAGGAACCCAGAGTGTGGGCTCCAGACACTCCCCACGGCTCTGGCCCCAGGTCTCAAACACCTGGGTCATCTCTTCTCCCTCCTTCAACACACAGTGGCGCCCGTGGGGAAGGAAGCGCGGGAGACCCGACCTGGGCGCCCCTCTCCTCCAAGGGCTCATCGCCTTGTGCCCTGGCGAAGCGCAGAGCGCGCGGTGGCAGGAAAAGCCCCGAGTGCTGAACCCTCCCCCGACTCCCCGGAGCCACTCGCTGGCGGCCCGCGCTGCGCCCACCGAGGTGGCAGTGGCCTTGATCCGTGACCGCGGCTGCGCCCTCCCACGTGCGCCCCAGACCGCGCGGCCTCGCTCCGCCGGTGGAAGCGAAGGGCGCTCGCTCCCGGCCCCGTGCGGGGCTTCCGGGCGGCTCGGGTGTGGAGCGAGACCACGTTTTCCCTCTCCGCGAGCCCTGGCGACGTGAGCTGCAGCCAGCCATTGCGCTGTCTCCAGACTTGTTTACCAGTTTTAAGTCATTATTATGCACGAAACGTTATTTCATCAAAATAAAAACAAATGCAAAAGAACGCCTGATCCCAGAGTGTGTGAGACTGTGCACAATGGTTGCACTGTCGTCATGAAGAATCTCAACCCAGCCTATGGTGAAATTTCTGGAAGTTTGGGCCCCACCCACTTTTTGGTTGCTTTTTGCACGTGACTTAGGGAATGTTCCTTGACTTTCTTTTTGCACCTCCCTCCATTCTCCTTTATCCAAGGACACCAATGAGGCAAATGAAAATTGGTTAGGAGAGTCCCTGAGGCAATTAAAGTGGCCCCTTCCCCCCACTCCAATGCCTTTAAACTTACATTTTTATTTCAGAACCAGACACTCACTTAAAGATGGGGTTAAATCCAGCATAGTCAGCCAAGGATAAAGCACCGATAAAAACGGTGAAGGCTCTTTCAAAGCAAAGAAGGTGTATGCACTTCTACTCCGAGAAAGTTCTCCACGTGAACCTCATCATTAACACAAGATTTCTCTCTATATTGCTAACATTTACTGAAAATCCTGGCAAAAATTAGCCTTCCATCACACCGTAGATGTGATTGCATTCCTAAACTAGAGTTAAGCCATGAATTTCATCACTTTTTAAATCCAGCTACAGATCTAAGTTATGCCTTCAGAAGGACTTGGGAATTTTTTAAAAATATGAATGAGGCTAAATGATACAAAATATTAAAATTATATCCGTTAATTGTAAAATATTTTGATACTGTTCCGTTTGTTTGATGATAACAGCTCAAATGACAAATCTATCACAGTTGGAAAGTTTCTCGTACTCTGTGTTTTCTTAAGTATTACTTCACAAAAAGTATTGCCGAAGAGTTGAACAATTACATGCGGATTATTTATTTTATTTATGTTGAAGACATGTGATTACTTAAATCTTATTGCATTAATCTTCATGTCGAGAGAAATGGTTGCTCAATTTTCTCATATCTATTCCAAGTTTATCACTTCCCACTGAGAAAAGGAAATGTCCTAATGATGACATATTTAAGAGTTCTTACTATAGAGACTCTCTAATGAGACATGAGATGTACCAGCTTAACAGGAAAGGACGGCCCAGGGGCGGTGGCTCACACCTGTAATCCTAGCACTCTGGGAGGCCGAGGCGGGTGGATCACTCAAGGTCAGGAGTTCAAGACCAGCCTGAGCAAGAGCGAGACCCCGTCTCTACTAAAAAATAGAAAGAAATGATCTGGACAACTAAAAATATGTATATATATATAAATTAGCCAGGCATGGTGGCGCATGCCTGTAGTCCCAGCTACTCGGGAGGCTGAGGCAGAAGGATTGCTTGAGCCCAGGATTTCGAGGTTGCTGTGAGCTAGGCTGACGCCAGGGCACTCACTCTATCCTGGCAACAAAGCAAGGCTCTGTCTCAAAAAAAAAAAAAAAAACAACAGGAAAGGACAAAGGAAGGAAAAGGACCAGAATCCAATATTTGAAGAATTTGGGCCATCGGCTCTTTACTGGAGCCTTTAAACGAAATTTGTTTTCTCTGAGGCTACATAGATAGTATTTTTCCATCAACCTCCTAAGGTCATGAAGAGTAAACCTAAACACACTGTCTTTATTTTTTCACCATTTTCCCCTATCTTCCATCCCCAATTAAAGCACTTAATGGCTAATGCGTTGAGAGCCAAATGACCTCAGTCACACAATTATCTGTGTGACCCCTGTAAGTCCAGTGACCTCTCTGAGCCTTTCTTTCCTCTTGGGTAAAATGAGGTGATTGGACTTGATGTGTAAAGTCCTTTCAGACTCTAAAGAGTGCCTAGCAATCTATGCCACCCCGAAGCCACAAATTAACTTCTTCAGTATTCCAACACCATCTCTGCCAATTTAATATATCAGAAGTGTGAACTCCGGGGTTACAAAGGGAAAATACATATATATATAAAATAAAGTAAAGGGATCTGTAGGGGAAGGTGTTAGGCCCTCTGTTGGCCTCTGACCTAGAAAGGAGGTCATATTCCTGCCTCCTTTGAATTACTGTCGTGTTTTTGCATTTACTGTATGGGTTTTGGGTTGCCCATAAAAGTGTCAGGGCTCAGGTGAGAGTACCTGTGAGAGTCATGCTGAGAAAAGCCCGGGTAATTGAGATGGCTTGCTAAAATGGTTAGGAGTTCTCAGTGAGTACAATGAGGGGTAGTAGTTCAAAAAACATCATCGCCTAGCAGAGATCTTTCTCATATATTTCTAGAAATTTCAGAAACACACTATTGCTATTGCTTCTTGTATAATTTGAAGGCATTTCAGGCTTCCTTGACACCAGGAGAAAAAAACAGCAGTGGACAGGGAATATAAAAAAATGCATGATGACTCACCTCTCCTAGGGCCATTTCCTGAAAGGGCTGAGATGGGTGACGGTGGATGTACCAGTTTCCACTAATGGCTTCTTTCTCCACTGAGCTTGAGAAACATCACTACCAGCTTCTGCAGCTACTGGCTTGCACATTTGGGTGTACAGTATCAAGTACGTCACATGTGAATTTTACTTTCTACTAGGCATAGTGTTTCAGATCCTGTGGCCTCACTTCCAGCCCTTTTGAGAGGGGGTTTTAACAGACGGACTTGAAGGGCAGGAGCTGGCTCTCGGGCACCGGCCTTGTATTCCGCACTCTGCTAAAGACGGGGAAAGGAGAGAGAAGATCTATTCAGCACCTAGTTTGCACCAGACACTAGGTATTTTTGCATATATGATAGCACATAAAAACTTCAGGTCTATATTATGTGTAATATCCCTTTCAAATAGCTTCAAAATAAACACACAAAGCTGAGCTCTCATCCACCGTCACTGCCATTAGAACATATATTGTATTATGTTTTCTGTTGTGGAGCTTAAGTTGTCTGGAACCATTTACATTTTCTAATCCAATCCCTTTATCACCAAGGGTCTGTCAGCAAACACACACACACACACACACAAAATCAGTGCAGGTCAGGGACATACATGGTCTGCGACCCTAGAACAGTATTTCCTCTGTGTATGATAACTGGCCTGAATGAGGTTGAATTTGGCACAGTGCAGAAGTATTAAGTGTCCCGTTGGACTTATAAAATAGACTAAACAAATTAAAACAAGCAACCAAAATGCCATATCAAAAAGCGGTTTTATTAATAAGCACAGTGGGCAATTTGTTATACGCACCCACTACTTTGATTAAAGTGCCCGACTATGATATATCAGAGACTCAGTACGGGGGACTGGACAATCCCAGCTTTATTGTAACTTCAAAATCCCCAACATACTTATGCTCACTGTATAGGTCACTAGAGATGATCTTACTACAGAATAAATCATTGTTATCATGATCAAAGGAGCAAATTATTAGATCTATAAAGACTTGATTTGCAGCGCCACCTACTGGAGACAACTATTGACTCGCCTTCAGGTTTTTTAGACAGTTTTATTGTTGCTGTTGTTTGTTTTTTTAATGAAAAGAGTGTTGCAAAATACAGGTAGCAGTGGTAAGGGAAGAATTAGGTCCTTACTGTATTTGATTAAAGCTCTACTTATAAGTAAACTGAAATATATTCACAGCGAATCATTCCTACTTTGAATGTTAGAAATAAAGAGTACTTACACATTTCTTTGGAAAGTAAAATCACTTCCTTTTTTTAAACGAATCATTTAAGCTAGTTTTTAATAGAGCACTATGTTTTTTTATTCTTGTGCTTTCAAAGATTGAATTTTTTTATACTTGTAAGTGCCTCTGAAACAGATACAGTCGATGAATTCTTGGAGGTTTTAATTTTAATTTCATACCAGGAGCAGGGAGGGACTCAAAGATTTTTCAAGGTTTCTTGAAGAGGCAAATGTTTTTAAATTAGATACACAGGAAAATTAACTCATGAAAAATAAAAACAAACCTCTACTTTCATTTCATCATTCAACAAATATTTATTGGGGACCTCCTATGTGCCAGGCACTGCTCTAGGATCTGAAATACGGCAAACGAAACAGACAAAGCCTGGCTTCATGGCACGTATATTTCATCAAGGTGAGATCAACAACAAACAAATGAATATATAATGTGTCACGTGGAGGTTAGTACCACGGAAAAGAGTAAAGCGGGGGAGGTACGGAAAGTGACAATGAGGGAGGGGAGGGTGACGTTTTATATGGGAGGGGGTCAGGGAAGTGGCATTTGAACAGAGTGCTCCAGGCAGAGGGAACAGTGAGTACAAAATTCCTGAGACTGTCTCGGCCCCATTTGAAAGGAAGAATAAATCATATAAAAGTTTGATGATATTTGACAGCATAAGCATCAGCTATTAAGTTGCAACTTCTAAATTAAGCAAGGAGTGCTAGTATTCTCAGGTGGGAAACCATAACAAAGTGATCAATTCAAATACTTAACAACAAATCCACGTGTTCCCCAAGAGATCAAACCCAGTTCCCCTGAATTTAATCAGATTCTTAGGTTTAATGCATAATAAAGGTCATCTGGTCTGCCATCTCTCTCTGCCCAAGTCCGCCCTATGTTATCCCAAGCAGGCATCCGGTCTGTTTGGACGCCTCACTCCCTCCAGAGAGAGCCCGTTCCGTCTTTGGACTGCTCTGACTCTTGGCAAATTCATCCTTACCCTGGAATGAAATCATTACTCTGGTCTCTAGTGTTTGAGTAACTGGCATGGCATGAGGAAAAGCAGAAAGCTCCCCTCTTCCTCACGGGGCCAGTGAGCGGGAGCCCCGTGGACAGGTCCAAGAATTTTGCATATGTGCCAGGACCTATGGCCCTGTAGCTGCCCCTTTAATTAACTTGCAATACGTGCAGTATCTGGCAATGAATCCATCCACCGTCATTCACGACTCTGATCCCTGCTACGTGCAAGCTCCTCAAGGACAGGATGGTTCTCAGAGCAGAGTAGAGTAGAGATGGCGGAGACTTACGGACAGCGTATGGAATGGAAGGCTGAAGGAATGGGAGGCTGTGTGCTGTCGCTTAGCAGGGCTCTTGTACCTGAGCCCGGGAGCCATTAAGAGATTTCTTGCAATTGAATGCTTTGCCTTACGAAGAAACCACCCCATTTGTTCGATCTTCGGCATGGTTCCAGAAAGGATTTGAGGCCAGAGCTGCAAATTGCCTTCCTTTTTCCCTCGAAGCTTCTACGCTCCCCAAAATAAAATGTTTTAAAGCACTTTTTGCTCACAAAAATTTTTCGAACAGACTTCCAAGTGGATTGCAGGCATCATCCAAGCCTTATCTCATTAGTTACCTTACGAGTCCTCTGTGATTATAATGCCACATTGATGCCCCGGCACTGGTAGAGAGTGGGTTCTTTAGCACCGATGCAGGCAGGAGCCTAGCAGGAGGAAGGGCGCCATTGGGTGTCAGCTCAAGCCTTCCCGGTGACTCCGCTGCATTAGAAGTCCAAGCCTCCTCGGCGGGAGACGTAACATTCACCTGTTGCCCCGTTCAGTAAAGTAAGATCCTAAATGAAAAACTTAAATAGCAAGAAATCAGCTTCCCATTGAAATCAGACGTATGTCAACATACATCCCAATATTGTTCCAGTACAAGCCATGTTCCTCCTCTGACTTTGTAGGTCAACGTAACTAGGAAGAAATAGGAGCATTGACTACACCAAACATAACTACAACACAAGACGAGTAAAATGTAATAGTGTAAACGTCTCCGTGAGCTAATGTCTAGTCTTTAGTAATTCTACGGGATCATAACTGGGCCCTCGTGGTGTAACGCAGATAACATTGAACCGAGATACAGGTTTGCATTCTACTTCCTGTTCAGCGCTTCACCTGCTATAGGATCTTGAATGAGTGATTTAACCTCTTTCGGTCTAAGTTTCGTCATGTTGAAAAAAAGAAAAAGTTGCCATTAGGCTTTATATAATCTAATATTTTCCATTTCTTTTCTCTACTTAGGTGCAAAGTGTAGGCTCAGAGATCTAAACAGCTATTCTGATCCCCTTCTAATTAATTCTACCCCCGTGCCATTAGGGAAAACATTAACCACAACGCTAACATTAACAACTTATGTCCATTAGCAGAAATAACTCTAAAGCTGCTTCAAAGATGAAGTGAAATATTTCCTTTAGGAAAGCTGAGAAACAAAAATGAAATTCAACCAGGAACATCAATCATAATTTATTGCTCGGACCCGATCCATCCTTCCACCATTTCCCCACCTGGGATCCTAAAGAGAGTGCGGGAGGTAAATAACACCCGCCCCTTCCAGCCACAGGAGGCAAAGTGATTTTATCGCTTTAGCTCCTGCACGTAAAACACAATGCACTTTTCTCCCACGGGGGAGAAATGGTGGAAATGACTCATTTCTTTACTCATACTGTGCTCCTTTTAAATCTCAACTTTATACGCAAATCCTCTGCCCAGAAATTGAACTTCTGGCAGCACAGTCTAAGACAATAACAAGACAATTACATACATATGCATGTGTAAGGGTGTCACCAGAGAACTGTTGAAAATACTCATCTATAGGGGGTTGATTAAATCAACTAGATACGCATGAAATAGCACATAACACAGACACTGCAAATTATGTTGTAGATTTATGCTTTTTAACATAAAGAGTATTTTTAAAACACTGTACACTATGATCTCATCTCTGTAAAAAACACATTTACATATGCCTGGAATCATAGATTCTGGTAAAATCTGGAAACACAGATATAAAAATGTTAAGCACATGGTAGTGGTCTAAGTGATATCACTTTTTACTTTATAACTTTCTACACTGCACGATAAATATATGTTACAAAAAAGCATCTGTTAATTTAGAAAAATATTTGTTTTTAATAGATAACACTTGCACATGGTACAAAACTTAAAGGATACAACACAGTAAACAATGATAATAATTAAGGCTCTCTCTTTTCCACGGTTCCCTTCCAGAAGGTAATTACTGTTACCTCTGTCTCCCTTAATCTTCCTGAGATAATCCATGCTTTCCATATATTGCCTTTATAATCACAAAAGCAATAATACTAGTTCCACTTTTAAAAAAATAATTTCAGGAAGATTAAAAGTAAGTCTTCAGGAGTTAAATAAAATGAAGCAAGAACTGAAGCAGTAATATACTTGCTTGGGTTTTCTTCTTTGTTTTGCAAGAAGAGTAGACATGAAGCATCAAACATATTATCCAACTCTTTGGTAGGTAATAGTCCTTCTTTATTATATTACATTTATTTAAGTACATGTTTTGTTTCCCCCATAAGACACTGCATTTTTGGAGGGCAGAATTGTTGCCATACAATTTTGTATCTTCCACAGTGCTTACATACAGTAAAATAAATTAATTAAAATAATTTCATTCCCAACATTTATAATTTAATTAAGATTTTATAAATATAGAAGGGATTATCAAGACTGTTAAGTAATAATTTGAATACAGGCAAGCAGGAAATATATATTTGCTTCATAGATAAATAAGTGACTATGATCTGAAAGCAGATTTAATAGTTGTATCTTGAGCAGCAATGTTAGCAAATACTCATATTGCTGCTTGCTTCGTGCCAAGTATGCTTCTCAGCACATGACAGGAATTAACTCACTTAATCCTCTTAACAGGCCTATGCAAAGTTTTCCCTGTTTCACAGATAAGGAAACCAAAACACAGAAAGAATAAGTAACTTGCCCAGGATGATCCCACGGGCTAGAGGACTAAGGTGGGCTCCAGACACAGACAGCCTAGCCCCAGAGGTGTGTCTCTTATGTGAGTAAACCAGTACTTTTCAAATAAGCATCTTAAAGTATTTTACAGCATATAAATAAAAATAAATCCAGTGCTTTAATAAGGCACTCACCACGATTGTGGTGGTGCCTAAGAGAATTCTAGCAGAACCGAGGGCTCTGAATCCCAGCTCTCAGCCATCTAGACCACACTCCCTCACTTGCAGGTGACAAACTGCAGTCGAAGAAACTGAAAGGAGATACAGTGAATATGTGTCATCTCGTGGTTGTTAACTGAATATTCAAAGAACATGAAAAAAAGTAGCACAGGGGCCGTGGCTGGACAGTGAGGTGACTGTATAGACGCCTGGGTCTGTGATCTGCGACTGTGATGAGCTGAATTTATTCTTTTCCAAGCTAATGGTTTTTAAAAAACTTGACTGTGCCCAGCGTGTTATGGACATGCCAAAGAGACACTATAACAACTAACAGTAAAACCAAAAGTGGGCTTTTTTCAGAGCGAGGACAGAAGGCAAGATGAGAAGTAGGGAATCTAAACTCCACGAACAATTCAGGCGACGCGATGACAGAGACGGGAGTCCCTGGGCCATCCAAAGAAATTTCTCACCGAGATGAAAGGAAGCGAGTGAATTCCCGTTACGGCCCCGGCGTGGTCCTGGGACCAGCATCCCTGGTACCATTTTGGAGCTGGGTAGAAGTGCGCAAGCCCCACCCACAAGAGCTCCTGAATCCACACCCCCATTTCGGCAAGATCCCCAGATGCTTCGGATGCACACAAAAGTTTGAGAATCGAGGATCTATTTTAATCTCCCTACTTTACAGATGCAAAAACTGAGTCCTGTGGAAGACGCCAAACTCACATGGCTAATTCTTGCTGCAGACAAGATTAAAATCCAGATGAGAAACTGTGAAGGGACAAATGCAAAATTGTTTTACATATGGCGGAGTACACTGGCTGCTGTGTGTGTTAGTTGCTTTGTGGCGTTACAGGTGACACTGAAATGAGTAACTTCAGTCTCTATGTAATCAGTTGCGCTCTGTAATTAATATACGCCTGGCCACACTTATCCCTACAGATTCTTGCTATTTCTTGGGCAAAATGTATTCTTCGAGTGAGGGTAATGTTCCTAACATCAACATTTTTCCTCCCATTCTCAAGTGCAAATGCAGGAAAAAAAAAATTTTTTTTAGGTTGCCTTCTCCATGATATGATAATTACTACCATATTTAAAATGTAATCCTCTTCTAAAAATATAAATGTTAAATGCAACAGCTTAGTTGTACACTATGATTATCCATCATTTCAATTTCTCAATTGGTTTTCAAAATAGCTTCAAATCAGCTAGGTATTTATTAGGAGAATTTTTTTTTCTTTTTTTCCTTTTGGATTTGGAAGACAGAAGCATTTGTATTAATATTTCCATCCATGGGGAAGATGAAGCGATTATAGGTTACTTAAACATGGTTGGTCTCAATTCTAACCTCTGGGGAGGGTTAATGATTAATTGGTATTTAGAAGCAGATTAAAAAAGGACACATCTCTCTGAATGCTTAGAGATAGTAATGGTATACAATAGTTGGCCCAAAAAATGTGATGCTTGTTAATTTGTATCAAGGCTGAATAAAAAAAAATTCATGGTTGCTGTCTCTACAAAAAAAAAAAAATAGAAAAATTAGGTGGGAGTAGTGGCATGTACCTTGTAATCCCAGCTACTTGGGAGGCCGAGGCAGGCGGATCGCTTGAGCCCAGGAGTTTGAGGTTACTGTGAGCTATCATGACACCCCTGCACTCTAGCCAGGGTGACAGAGAGAGACCCTGTCTCATTTTTTTTTTTTAAATCATGATCGATATTCAACTCTAGTAGCCTGAATTCATATCCAGATTGCATAAGAGAATCTTGCCCATATCCTGTAAGAGTACGTGTGGGTCTCTCTTTCTCAATGCATTTTTTTCTGTGCAAACGATTCAGACGGTATTTCCTGAGTTCTGAGCTTGTGCACAGCACTTCTACTTATACACCAGAGCGTTCATCTCCTGAATTGGCCATTCATTTTAAATTTCTAAAATCGATGCTCCTCATCTGGGCTTTATTCCAAAGAAAATTTTTTTTTGTGCTTATATGACTTTATTTGAGAATTCCTAATTTCCTATCACTAAAAACTGATCAGCATTACTGGAGAAAAAAAAATGCAAAACCTGAGGCATTCCCAGGACCACGTGGACCCACCCAAACACAAGGTCCCCGAGAGAGTCACCATGCAAGTCTGTGCGAGAGGACACATTGGCTTCCTGTAGGAAATGCCGTGTCGGAGCTGGAATTACCACCCCGGAGCAGATCTCAGAGTCCTCTTCAGAAAGAACCTTTTGGCTTCAGTTGTTTCTTGACAACATGAGACGTGAGCTTGCCCCAACCTTGACGGAAGCTGGATGCTTTCTGCACAAAGTGGGCGGTGTGTGTATACAAATGCCAAGCCGTTTTGCAAGCAAGAGTGTTCCTCTGGCACAAAGGGAGGGGACGGAAGTTTTATTTGAACCAAAGTTATGTAGACAACCACATGTGGAATGTTCCTTTATTACCAAGGAGGGGAAGGGTGACAGAGAGGAATTCAACCTCTATTCCTCAATGCTCTAGCTGTTCACATCTATACGAAGGGATGGGGAGAGCTCTCTGAGTCAGTAATGAAGTATTGATTACGATCCACAGAAAAGGCATTAGAGTCACGAAAAATACATAAGTCGTGAAAAGGTTTGGGAGCAATTGTTTAGGGTCTTACATTTTCGGTTTCGATCTAACTGATCTCATTTCATTCCGGCTTCTGGATCATATTTGATTTAGAGTTTTCACAACGTGAGTCTCGCTAGTCTTGCCAGCAACGTGGCGCCCAAATCCCTGAAGGCTTCGCTGAGTCCCTTTTAATCTCTCTTTCATCACTGCATTATAGTCTGTCTGGTGATATATGTCTTTCTGAAGATAATTATATCCCTCTGGAATTTTTTTTAATTCTTCAATAACTTTCACGGTGTTTGAAATCGTCAGTCGCCTCTCTTGTATCTCGTACGGCGTGTAAGAGGCATAACATTCTCCCTCACGGAGAGTCCTTTCGGAAGGAGATCTTCAATTTCTTTACATCGATGTTAATTCATTCTCTCACCGGGAAGCTCCACTCTCTATTTTTGCATCTTCGGGAAACCGAGGCAAACAGTGAAGTGACAGATCAAAGTCACGTTAAAAAATTGGCACCAGCGCTTGAATTACCGGCCAGCAGGTAAAATTCTCAATGTGCTCTTCGGAAAGAAGTTGCAGTCTGAACTTGAGATAAATAATGTGATCAAAACATCACATCATCAAGTAGAACGAGAGACCTGTGCAGTTTCACTTCTTTGCTATATAAACCTGAAGAACAGCATACTCTTCAGGGCGATTTAGCCACTAAGACTTACGGTGAAACGCACATTGCCAAGATTTTATTACCATATACATATCCACACACAGCAGGACTTTCGGTTTCCTACTGCAAAGTGTTATTTGAAATCATTAAAACTAAACTGCACCTGTCAAAATAAATCAACCCATGCATTTAGCGATGCAGGATCTTGGACTTTAAAAAAAAAAATCTTTTCTATCTATTCATTCATTCTTAAATACTCTTTCCCACCATTAGTGTATAATTTCCAAGTACTCCTGTCCTGTAAAAATAGTGCATTAAAGTGAAATTGGGTATTTAATGCATAATTCTGTCTTTGGATTCATCTGGGTTAGGCTTTGTCACACGGTGTGCGCTTCCAGGGCTGCTATATGGTTTTCCCACCTATAAAATGTTTTTACAGCTTTGTGCTGTAAAAGTCAATCCAGCTGTCAAATGTTGGCTGTTGCCTTTACGCACGTCTGTCTGATTGAACATGCTCCTGATTAACGGTGGAGTTTCCTGATGCTGTCAACGTAAGTAAGGTATTAAATGCCTTTTCAGAAATGACTGTTTTTAAAAGAGACATTAAGTAAACTAGCCATTCCTGCTGGTAAAATAATTGATTATGTTGCTGACTATTTAATATTATGTTTAGCCAGAACTCCCCAGAGACAGTTTATTACATTAGCATAAACAAAGAGAGAACAGCCCTGCTCTGCGAGGGAAGGACATGAAGAGAGGCCGCAGATATTTGTGTTTGAAAAGGAGAGAACAAACGCTTTCCTTGTTGAAGTAACCAACGGATCCCATGAAAACATACACGGCCACTGGAGCGTTACAACCTTGTCCGCGCTATATTAAAAAGCCGCCCTAAGTGTTTTATAAATAGCTCCCATCAGTCTCCAAAGAAGGATGCAATTAAGAAAACGGTTTGGTTAATAAAGTTTAAAATCCTGAATCCAGCAGGTAGAAACACGGCTGGGTTTAGTCTTTGTTTTGCTCCATAACAGCCCAGTTTTTGTTTCCACATTCTAGTTACGCTCAGCAAAATCTATTAACCTATTTTTCCATGGACTCCTTTGGTAAAAGCGTCATAAAGAAAAATTGATCCACTCTCCAAGGCTCTCTTGCTGAGTTAGGCATAAAGTATATTATGAAAAGATACCAGGCTAGCCGCTACACGGTATTATGCTTATATCTGCATGAGGCTGTGATTTTTTGAGCATGTGTTTTCATTTTGGGATTAGGAAACATTTGTCTCTCCTGCTATGTTGGCTTTTGAAAGAAGGAAAGCAGGAAGCAGACATGTTACGTTAGAAATCTACTGTGCACGTCCTCCTCGCGTGTTTGTAAAAGTGAGGAGTTTTTACAAGCATTCTTTTATTGACTTCTCCCCCCGAACCCTGGGAGGTGCTTATTATCTGCATTTTTACAGTTGAAGAAACAAAGACTGAGCAAAATTTAGTGATTCACTCAAGGCCACACAGCTAGCGGAAGGCATGGCCAGATGAGCCGGCATCTCCTTGGCAAAGCACAGAGTGTTTCTGAGAAAGGGAGGTGCCGGCTGTGATGGCCGAATGGAGACTTCGTGCCCAGATACTCCCTTCCTGGAGCACCCAGGTGGGAAGGCTGGCACTGGGGGGGTAGGTGTGAGAGAAGGCTAAGTAACAGCGCACTCCACAAAGCCAGGAGCCAGCCTGCTGAGCAATCCTCCCCCCACCCCGTCATCCCGACCCCGTAACACTCTTGTTCAGAGTATCATCTTGCATTTACTGACTGCACCAACACCGCCTGGATTACACCCATTTTTCAGAGGGAAGAGCTGGCAAAATAATCAAGAACATTGTCTTAATTTAAAGTGGGCTTACGTTTATTAACTTGAAAATGGAAATATGGGTGTAAGCGTTGGGGAGATAATAATGGATAAAGAGATTGATACTAATTGTTTCTGTTCAGATATTCAACTGCGTAGACTTTTAATTTAAGGATAATTGAAAGTCAGACTTTCCTTCTCTAGTCTTTATTGGTGGTATATTTGGGTCCGCTGTGTATTTGCCAATAGAAGTGTTTTCTCCCTTCGACTGGAGCTTGTAATTGTTACCACCATAACTGCAATCACATCCTCACGGGCTACTTTGATCAGCACCTACTGTGGCCCAGGGTGTAGGCGAAGAGTTGATGATGTGGAAACCTTGAGCTGGAATTACCATGGAGGATCCAACTGGTCCATGTTTTCTGTGCTTTGTGGGGTAGAGTTTTAAAAGCATGAATTTTGGAACCAGCAGGATCTGTATTTCTATGCTGATTAAGTAGTTAACTAGTCTGAACACATGAATTCAAGATCAAGTTCTGGCTCCAAAACTAGCTATGAGGCCTTGACCTTGAGCAACTTCTTTTCTTTGTTTTCTTTAACTCCTCTGAGTTTCACTTTCCCCACTGAGCAGTAGAGGTGTCATCCTAGGCAGCCCCTGGTAGACCCCGCCGGAGGTGGAGAAACGGGGAGGGAGGCAGGTGAAACGGGAAGTGGAATCTGAGATGAAAGAAGCATGGTTTGGATGATCTAAGAAGAGCCAATTGTGTAGCTGGGAAGGCAACCCTATGTGTCAAATGCGTATGGCAAGATGTGTGCCAAAAGATGAATGTAAGTAGAGAAACAAGGACAGAACATGGTATGCTATTGCTGGGACCAGTGCAGTAGCTTACAGGGATGTTGGCAGCCTAGGCAGATGGGGGAATTAAACAAGACAATGTGAAAGAATCTAGGCTTGAGCTTTATAGTAGACTCTCCCAACTCTTCCTCCCACTTTTTTCCCCCTTTTTCTTTCCTTTCCATTTCCTATAAAATAGGATCAGTTGCTCGCGAAGCTGCCAAAAATCCATCTGACCCAACTGCATCACTTTCAAATGATGAATGATTAAGTCAGTGATATTTCTAGAGGGATGCTCTAAATCCAAACGCTGCCAGATGTCCCTTCTATTCAAATGACTTGATGTTCATTTGTGCACATTTTGGATTTTTGAAAGTGATCTCATCTGTAAAGATTTATTCAAGGCTAGAAATCAAAGCTAGTTTAACTTTTTGACCCAGGAAGCCAACCTTTTAAGGAAATGGATATTTAAATCATTTTAAATCCCTGCCACATTTTCCGAAGCTCAGCTTGTATCTTGAAAAGCCAGCATTAAGTTGTATGACTGAAGTTGACCCTAACAGTCTTTTTTGCCCTATTTTTCTCTTGCATGCAATCATTTATGTCAGTGTCATATGAGCCTTCTGTGCTAACCCCTCCTCTGCCTACCTCCAGGGCTGTAAATCTCCCAAGATCCAAGAGTTCTTCTCTTAGAAGCTGGCACCTTGTCTCTTACTAATTTAATCACTAATGAACAGTTCCCACTTGGGTGAGCCTCTCACATTGCTCCAGGCAAGGGAGCCTTGGTGGGACAGCTCTGCCCCACCGCTGCCTGGGAAGGGGCCCAGGAATGCCCGACGTGGCCTCTACAGACTCAAATGCAGGAAATTACCAGATATTTATGGCATAGATTCCAATGCCTTCCAAACCCAAGACACGGCTCTCTCAGGTGTTGGGTTCAGGCTCTTGCGTACATAATGGCACACTGAGAGGATCTGAGTTGTGGCATGTGGACAGACCTGGGTCCAAGCCCAGTTCTGCCACTTGCTAGAAACTTACTTCTTCTTGCCAGTTTTCCGTTTTGTAACGTGGGGATAATGACACCATACAGAGTATTGTGAGGATTAATGAAGACGGAGCAGAAAACACCCGTCACGGAATAGTCACCTCATCGCTAGTGGGTATAGACATGATAGCTGACATTGATGAAACATCTAACAGGCTCCAGACACTGTGCTCAGTGTTTTACGGGCATTACCTCTTTGTTCCTCCCAACAACCTGGAGAACTAGGTATCATTATGCTCATTTGACCAACAAGGAAACCAAGCGTAGAGAAATGCCATGAGTCACTCAGGGTCCCACGGATGCCGCATGGTTTGCATCAGACCCCCACGTTTTAGTTAAATACTCCCGTGGGAGCAAACACACAGGAACCATGAGATTACAAATGGTTTGGAGCTTCGCAGAGAAAGCTGCCATAAGTTTCTTATTAAAAAAAAACATAAATATGTTCATCTATGAGTGAAGTGGCAGTAACTTGAATTACCAAAGCGAGTGGGGTTTTTTTTTTCTTCAGACTATTTTTCCGAAACTCATTAATTCCAATTTTAGTAGGCTATACCAAGGCGTTGGAATGATGTTGTGATGAGGGCGGTGGAATCAGTCCAGAGGAAGGTAGAGGTGGCTCTGGGAGAAGGTGGGCATCTACGCAGTAAGTGCTAGTGCATCCTTTGGGACTGTCGTCTCTATTTGGGTTCTGACGTAGCCATTGACTGTCATCCAAAAACAATATCGCACGGTATCACTTACATGCAGCTCTACGATTCGATCCCTGACTCAGTCTTTGGTGACTGTGGGTGGCTTGTTTCTAGAGAAATTACACTTAATTACGTGAGTAACGTGGTGGGTGTTTGCGTATGTATTTTCTTAAGGAAAAACTGTTTACGCTCACTGAGGAGGGCCCGCGACAGTTGCGGACCAAGAGGGAGACGGGGTATTGAAGAGGAAGGGAAGAACTTCCTGTGAAAAATGGGCAGTTGAATGAGACGAAAATGGAATAAGAGCGATGAAAGCAGTGCAAGGTCAGGGGCTGGGGACGGAGCGTCTCCCGGGTCTGCGTGCTCGGGGGTGTTGAGAATGGTCACCAATCGCGTTCCTCTAATGCACTGGCTACTGCGCCTAATGTCCGGTATAAGCGGCATCAAGAGCTGGAGCAATTGAAAGATAATAAGAGGAAAATGCATAATGAATCCGTTTTATTGTGTTCCATAAATGGCCTCCGTTGAAGCGGTCTGTGTTTAGACGGCTAATAAAAATGAGTGATGAAGGCAGACGTTTAACACGGGAATTGGTTCAGGCAAGGAACATATTTTCTGTGTAAAAAAAGAAAAACCTCACAAATAATTTGGGTTATGGAGAAATTTCTTGCTTGGAAACTTTCTGCAACTACTGTACGGTTTTTATAAGCCTTGGCGAGGTGTGGGTGGTTTTTTTTT
>RJWJ010016914.1:0-33765 GCA_004363605.1 Indri indri | reverse complement strand
CCTGAATGTCCCATGCATGTTTCAAACTCAGCATATTCAGAACTGAACTCTGTTTTTCCTCCTAAACCTCCTCCTGTCGCATTTATTCATTTACTCAAGACGTATTTCTTGAGTGACTACTATACTGCCAGGCATTATTCTAGGTGCTGGGGATATAGCATTGAACAAAACAGATGCTGTCTTTAAACAAATATGTACTATGTCAGAGAATAAGAGAAGAGAAGGAGCAGAGAGTGACCAGTAGGGAGTAGAGTTGCCAGTTTATATATTGTGGGTAGGAAAGCCCTCTGATAAGAGGATGTTTCAGTGGAGACTCAACTAAAGTGAGGGCAGAGCAAGCCATGCAGATAATGTGGGGCACAAGCAGTCCAAGCGCAGGGAAAAAGGCAGAGGCTCTGAGACAGGAGTCTGCTTGGCACATTCAAAGCAAGAAATTGTCCAGTGTGGCTAAAGCAGAAAGAGCCCGGAGAGTAATGGAAGAGGCGGTCAAAGAGGTAACGGGCCCAGCTCATGCAGAACCTTTGAAGCCACGGTAAGGACTTTGGATTTTACTGTGAGTGAAATAAAGGCTCCTGAAGTTTCGAGCAGAGCATGTAATCTGAACATTTTAAAGGATTGGTCTGACCGTTGTGTAGAGAAGGGACTATGGAATACAAGAGGTGAAACAAGAGGACTAGTCAGGAGTCTTCCTGAAATAGTCCCAGCCAGAGATGATAGTGGCCCAGGTGTTTGCAGTAAAGATATTGGGAAAGAGGTGTTTATTTTAAAAGTAGCAGCAGGACTTGCTGATGATTCCAATGTGCAGGGTGAAAGAAAAAGAAGTAAATGACTACCAAGTTATTTGCCCTGGGCAACTAAAGTGAAGTTGCCTTTGACTTGATACAAGGAAGACAGGAACAAGAAGGGGAAATCAAGAGCTCAGTTTTAGACTGTTCACGTAGAAACCAGAAACCAGGGACTCTGCCTTCTCCTCCATATTCCATATGCAGTGGAGTCCTGTACATTCCACTTCACAATCTGTCAAACATCCCCTTCTTCCTTGCCTCTTCCTTGGTTCACTCCTTCATTATTTCTCAGCCAGGCTCCTACTGTAATCCCTAACTGCCTCTATCCTTTCCCTCTTTCAGTCTACCCTCCATACAGCTGCCAGAGTGACCTCTGAAATGCAAATAAATCCAATGGTGTCTCTCCCCTATTCAAAATCCTTAAGTTCCCTGGCAAAGTTGCATGAAAAAAATTAAATTAAATCCCTTAGTGACTTTCCTTTTTTTTTTTTTTTAATTTTTAATACGAAGTGGGGAGAGTAAGGAGAGGGGGGTTCAGTTTCCTTTTGTGTGTGTGTGTGTGTTTTTAATTGAGACAGGGTCTCACTCTGTCACCCTGGGTAGAATGCAGTGGCATCATCATAGCTCACTGCAACCTCAAACTCCTGGGCTCAAGAGATCCTCTTGCTTCAGCCTTCCAAGTAGCTGGGACTACAGGCACACGCCATGATGCCTGGCTAATTTTTCTATTCTTAGCAGAGACAGGAGGTCTCGCTCTTGCTCAGGCTGGTCTGGAACTCCTGAGCTCAAAGAATCCTCCGGCCTCAGCCTCCCAGAGTGCTAGGATTACAGGCGTGAGCCACCGCGTCTGGCTTTCCCTTAGTGAATTTCCGTTGTCTTCTGGGTAAAATCCCAATTCCTTAACATGGCATATATGGCCCGCTGTGATAAGACTCAGCCATATTTCCCTGTTACCCTGGTTTTTACTACCCCTAATTTTTGCACATCCGAGAACGTACTATGATTTCTCACACCTCCACACCTTTACATATGCAGAAATAAAGAGGAAAAGCCACTAGGGAAAGGGTAGGCCAGGATTGTCTCCCTCCAAAGCCCTTTCTTTGTTGCTTCCCAATCATGGATACCATGATTAAGGAAACTTCTCTCTTGGACAAATGCTAGAGAAACACAATTTGTGGCTCTGGGGTACCCTCTCATATAGTCTATGAAGATACCTTCTTATCAGACTTGTTTTCCGACAAGATACAAATGACTTGCTTATACCACAGCTTCAAAAAAGTTCACATTCTTGAGTGACCTCATCTGATCACTTTGACAACGTTCCCAAATCTCAACTACCCATTTTCTTTAAAATTTTTAGAATAATAATAGACTCTAGGCAATGGGTATTAGATGTTTATTGAATAATTCTTTCAATGTTTCTATATAAGAAAATATTGGGGAAAAAATACAGATATTTTTAAAAATAAAAGCCAAAAATCACTAAAACTCCCTCTCAGAGATACCGAACTGTTAAAAGTGGCTGTGTAGTCTCCCAGCTTTGTGTGTGTGTGTGTGTGTGTGTGTGTGTGTGTGTATTCACATACGTTTGTTTTTTTTTAAGTATCATTTTACACACACTGTTCTACAGCTTGATTTATTTCATTTAATTTTTTGGTCATGTTTCTAGGTCAGTGCTTAAGACCTCATCCTGATTATATATTAATAGTTGTAGAGTGTTCTATTTTATGGATGCACCATAACTTAATTGGAACATTCAGATTATTTCCAGTTTTTCTCTATTACAAAAAATACTACAATGAACACTCTGAATATACATCTTTGTTCATTTGTGAGAGTATTTCTGGGGAATAAATATCTAGAAATAGAATTGATAGGTAAAGAGAAAACATTTTTCCCTCAAAAAAATTGCTCTCTGAAAAGGTTGTGCCCTTTTGCATTTCTACCAACAGTGTTTGAGAAAGTCTCATTTGTGATCTGATTTCGTTCTCAGATCCAGAGGTAGCTTGCACTCAGCCCCTTGTATCCCTTACGCTGCCCACCTCGCAGGCTGGTTGTGAAATATCCAAATTATTTTAACTGGTTTTCACTTAACCAATAGTTAGTATCAAACACCAGTATTAATGTCCACTTTTTTTTTTTTTTTTTTTGAGACAGAGTGTCGCTTTGTTGCCCTGGCTAGAGTGAGTGCCGTGGCGTCAGCCTAGCTCACAGCAACCTCAAACTCCTGGGCTCAAGCAATCCTTCTGCCTCAGCCTCCCGAGTAGCTGGGACTACAGGAATGCGCCACCATGCCCGGCTAATTTTTTCTGTGTGTGTGTGTGTGTGTGTGTGTGTGTGTGTGTGTGTATTTAGTTGTCCAGATCATTTCTTTCTATTTTTTGGTAGAGACGGGGTCTTGCTCTTGCTCAGGCTGGTCTCGAACTCCTGACCTTGAGCGATCCACCCGCCTCGGCCTCCCAGAGTGCTAGGATTACAGGCGTGAGCCTCCGTGCCCGGCCCACTTTTTAGTTTTTTATTTTAAATCCAAACTCTCCAATCATTTAATTTGTCCTGAAGAATTCCTCTTAAACTCTTGAGGTTTCTAATCTAGACGTTTCACACTTTTATTCTTGGTTTGATGTTAACAACAGAGGCATTTGGTGTTGTTAAATATAAAATGGCAGTACATCCCCATAGTTGTCTCCCACAGTAGCAACATTGGTTATAGGTTCCAGAATTTCCCTACACCCCAGAGAATACTGACACTTTTTTCTAGACATGACTTGGACGTTTTTAATAATGTGTTCCCAGGTGCCTCCCAGGTGTGTCTGGGGCCTCATCAGCTTGTGTCCTGGTGTGTTCAGGCTCAGCCTCTCCCTCTTACCCAGCAAAGGAACCTTCTGCCTTCCTTTTCCCCAGCCAGTTGGGGCTGCTGGTGTCCTGGGGCTCTTGTCAGGTCTCACTGCCCACCTCCCCATCCCACAGATGTTTCTTTCAGACCAGGCAGTCAGAATTCAGTTGGGACTTTCTGCTATGATCTTTTCTGGCCCAACCTGGCCTATGCACTTCAGGCACAGGCATTCTTTTTCTCTTGTACAGAAGTAATAAATGTATATTACAAAAACTGGGAGGATATAGATAAGCCAAGAGAAGAAAACAGTCATCTGTAATATCACCACTGTTACTTTGATATATATCCTCTCTCTAACATCTAAAGAGTATGAAAAATAAATAAATAACATGAAATACACAAAACTTAAAGAAAAAATATATGAATGAATACCTTTCATGTCAAACGTATATTCTCCTATATCATCCTTACTGTGATTTTTAATGTTTGCGTAATATTTCATGGTATCAATATGCCATAATTTATGTAAGCTATACTTAGACATTTAGGTTATTCTTTGATTTTGCACTGTTTACACATTAATCCTTTGGACACCTCCATGAGTACATCCTTAAGAAAGGGAATAAAGGGAGGCGGTAGAGCCTGGAATATGAATCTAAATCTGATTCCAAAGCCATGCTCATAACCACTTTTCATTTCCCTTTAGTATGAGAGTAGGATAAAAGCTTCTGCTTTATATCAGTTTCCTTCAGGTTGACACAAATTAGCAGGACTTCTGAACTTGTACTTTTTTTGTGCTCTCCTAGTTCTTCCAGAAGGCAGCACTGAACGTGAGAGACAATGTCGGGGAAGAGGTGGACGCAGAGCAGCTGATCCAGGAGGCCTGTCGGAGCTGCCTGGAGCAGGTGAGACCAAAGGGGATGAGAGCTGTAGGCAAAAGGTTTGGCTTGTGAGCCTGTGCTAGGAAATGTAATCCTATCGTCAGTGGTATGGTATTTTGGGGAGTGCCCAACAAGGCACTTCTATCTAGATAAGGTTTGGAACTATTGCTGACAGAGAAAGGAGGGGGAGTAGCTACTATGAATATCTGCCGGGTACAGTGACAGATGCATTATTTCATTTATGTCTCAGAAGAAACCCTGTACAGAAAGTATGTTTTAATCCCTATTTTACAGACGAAGAAATTGTGGCTTGGTAAACTCATAGAAGCAGAGAATAGTGGCTGGATGGTGGGAAGAGTGGGAGATGTTGATCAAAGGGTGTAAACTTCCAGCTATAAGATGAACAAGTTCTGGGGATATAATGTACAGCATGGTGACTATAGTTAATTATGTTCTATTGTTTACTTGAAATTTGTTAAGAGAGTAGATCTTTAGTATCCACACATAATACACACACACACAAATGGTAACTATAGCCATGGATGTGTTGAGTAATTTAATTGTAATCATTTCACGGTATGTGTATATGTATAGCAATTCATCACATTGTATCCCTTGAATATATACAATTTCTATTTGTCAATTATACCTCAATAGATCTAGAAAAAATAAAAATTAAAAAAGCAAACCAAAAAAAAAAAAAAGAAATTATGGCTTAGGACACGAAATAATTAGAATATCTAAGATCTGTCTCACCTCTGCAAGTGCTTGGTGGATCACCTTAGGTAGTCATGGCCTCTTTTGGTATTATGAGGACTAGCACCCTGCCTCTCAGGTGTGGTCAGGAGGCATGACATCAGGTCTGGAAATGACTATGTTCCAAAGATAGTAGAGAACCTGTTTACATGTGTCAGCTGCTGTTATTAATAGGAGTTGTTGGCAACACCCAGATTCTGTGTTTAACTGTGAAACCATCAGCTGTCAAAGATGGAAATTTCTTCAAATCAGAGCCACAAGGATGAGTTTGATTTAAGTCTTATGAGGGTAATTGTAGTGAGATGAGGGAGAAATGTCTTCTGGGAAGCTGACTGGGTAGCTACTCAGGCACAGCCGTAGAAAGGAGCAGGATCAGGGCCTGGACCTCAGCTTTGAAAGGGCAGAACTCCTTCCAGTCAGTGCAGTGAAAGCTGATCTGGTTCTTATACACTATTAAATTTCAGCTAACCAAATTCTTAAGAGGCCAATTCGTTAATTTATTCTAGGACTGTAGTATATTATAATCAGTTGTTATATGTGCTAATAATAAAACACATAAATTTGCTAATAATAATCTTATAAGTTGCTCTTAAAGCATTTAGATCAGTAACAAAGACTCAATAAAAGTTACGTGCTGCTAGTGTTACATTAAAATTAGAAAATATGTATTTTTTTTAATTAGAAAATATAAATTATGGCCAGGCGTGGTGGCTCATGCCTGTAATTCCAGCACCCTGGCAGGCCGAGGCAAGAGGATTGCTTGAGGCCAGGAGGTTGAGACCAGCCAGAGCAGCATACAAAAACCCCCTCTCTACAAAAAAATTAAAAAATTAGCCAGGCATGGTGACATGTGCCTGTAATCCCAGCTACTCAGGAGGCTGAGGCAGGACGATCACTTGAGCCCAGGAGTTTGAGGTTGCAGTGATCTATGATAACACCACACTCTAGCCTGGGCAACAGAGTGAGACTCTGTCTCAGAAAAAAAAAAAAAAAAAAACAAGAAGGAGGAAAAAATATAAAGGAAGAAAACTGAAAGTTCTTATATTCTTACTCTCTAGCAATAAATTCCATTAACATTTGTTGTGCTTCCTTCCATCTTTTCCCTGTAATTTTTTTTTATACATATGTGCTGATTCATTGAGACACTGGGAATACAGTGGTAAGCAAAAGCAGGCCACCCTTGACCCCACAATCCCCTTCAGCTGCCACACTATTTCTCTGTTCCCTTTTACAGCCAGACGTCAGGAAAGGTTGCTGATAATCACTGGCTCACGTTCTCACTTCCCATTCATTCTACTCACTTTGTTTTGGCTTCAGTCCTCACTACTTCACTGGAACCCCTCTCCTCTGGGTCGCCAGTAACCTCCATGTTGTCAAACCCTGTGGACCGTAACTGTCCTCAGCTTACTCAGCTTTTCTGTGGCATTTGTCACAGTGGATCATTTCATGTTTCCTGGAACACTCCTCTCCTGGCTCCAGCCTCCTTCCCAGCTTCCTCAGCTAGCTCCTCTTCTCTCCCTGACCTCTACCTGTTGGTGCATTCTCCAGTTCAGTCCTCAGACCCCTTCTCTTCTGTGGCCCACTGTCTTCCAAGGTGATTTCATCTAGTCCTGTGGCTTTGAAGCCAAAGTAAGTGCAGATAATTGACAAATTTATACCTCAGCCCTGACCTATAGCTACTCTTACTCGCTTCCAGTCTGTTCTTCTCACAGCAACTAGACCGATCTTTATAAAGTTGAATCAGATCACGTCTCCCCTCTTTAAAACCCTTCAGTGACTTCCTATTGCAGGCAGAATAAAATTCTAACACCTTGGCCAGGTAGGGTGGTGCATGCCTGTAATCCTAGCACTTTGGGAGGCTGAGGCAGGAGGATCAATTGAGGCCAGGAGTTAAAGACCAGCCTGGGCAACATAACAAGACCCTGTCTCTACAAAAAAATTTTAAAAATTAGCTGGACGTGATGGCACGTGCCTGTGGTCCTAGCTACTTGGGAGGCTGAGGCAGGAAGATCACTTGAGCCTAAGAGTTCAAGGCTATAGTGAGCTGTGGTAGTGCCACTGCACTCCAGCCTGGGCAACAGAGCGAGACCCTGTCTCAAAAAAGAAAATTCTAACATCTGACCATGACCAACGGAACCCTACTTGGACCATCTCCTGCCTGTTTCTTTAACTTTATTTCATCCAACCTCCCCCTTATTGGCTATACTCTAGTCTTTCTAGACTCACGTCTGCTCCTCCAGCACACCAAGCTTAGGTCCTTTTCACTTGCTGTTCTTACTGCCTGCCCTTAACTCTTTGCATAGCTGGCTCCTTCTTTTCTTCAGGTCTTCTTCAGGTTTAAATATCACCCCATCAGAGAGGCTGTCCCTCATCACTCCATCTAAAGTAGCCTGTCCACTTCACTGCCTTCCCCACCCCCAGTTACCATCACTTCACTTGTTTATTTCCATGTATTTCAATCTGAAATTATTATGTTCATTTGTTTATTTTTTGCCTCCCTCCCAGCGCCTCCTCTACTTCTGCTAAAATCTTGAGCTTTATGAGAATGGAGGCCTGATTTTATTTACCACTGTGTTCCCAGCCCTGGAATATAGCTCTTAATATGTATGTCGTAAGTGTTTGCTGAACGAGTAAATGAATTAATGAACAAACAAACGACACCTGAACAAACACTTCCTGTTCTATAGAACTTACAGCCTAGTTAAGCAGACAGGTATGAGTTAAATTACCACACGCATGTGTGCATAATTACACGTTAAGACTTGTGTACTCCTTGCTGAAATTGGACAAAATTTGGAGGAGAAGACCATGAGTCCAATTTTGGACTAGGCAAATTTGAGCCATCCGAGCACAGACATGGGGCAAACTATTTGGTGTATAAATCTGGAGCTCAAAGGATAACCTTTCTTAAAGGATAGCCTATCAACTACCACTGAAGATTTAAACAGTTACGGAGTCATCTGTTTATCGATGTTAATTGAAGCTGTGATCATAGATGAGAGCAGATAGAATAGCTGATGAAAGGATGGAGCGAAAAGAACCAGACACTGGAGGAAAAGCCAGCAAAGAAGTTTGAGAAAGAGTGGCCAAAGAAGTAGGAGGAACGCAGGGAAGTGTGGCCACAGGAGCTGGTAGGAAGAGTGTTTCCAGAAGGGGGAGTGCTCAGCACTGTCAAGATTCCTAACCCTTTACCTGGTCTGGGAGGTTCCTGCTAACACATACCACTCCCCGCTCTGCCCATTACTTGCCAAGGAAAAACAGCAGTTTACTGAGGAATATGTATTATACTAATGTATTTAGTTAGAAAAAAATATATAGTATATATTTACATGGAAAAAGTGAGGAAGAATTTACATTAAAACGTTAACAGTAGTTTTCTGTGGGTAATGAATTTCAGATTTGATTTTTTATATCGCTTATTTACATTTTATGATCATTAATTACTCAAATTTTTTAAAAACTAGATATCTATTATATGCATATAAATATACATATATGTATTTATGTCTTTGTATCGAGCATGGAAAAGTTATAACCCAATTTGGAGTCGTGTCTGTAAAAACGGAGGCAGGGTATGCTTACCCACCAAAACAGTGACTGTTAACAACTTGGTCTTTTCCTTCAGGCTAAGCTACTGTTTTCAGATGGAGAAAAAGTAATACCCAGATTGACCCATGAGCTTCCAGGGATAAAGGTCAGAGTTGCTGTGCCCTGTGGTATTGGAGGGGGAGACCAATCAGGTTGGGAGGCAGGCGAAATATAATATGTGGGCCCAGGGAGATTTCACGTACCACCCATTTGTAGGACCAGGTCCAAATGACATCATGCGGAATGAGCTCTTCTGAAGCTCAGTCAGGGTGGAGCTGGAGGGCTGTAGTCCAAGGGCTCTGTCTTCTGCAATCCCAGAGGGCCTGCAGCTCCCAGGCACTGACCTTCCCCTGACTCCCTTCCCTTTTCATCCAGCGTGGTCGGCAGGCAGAAGAGGAATGTGCCCATCGAGGAAGCCCCGTTCCTAAAAAGGTAAACCATTTCCTCATTTCATCTTCTGGCTGGGAAGAGGCTCTTCAACTCCAGAAAAAGGACTGGGCTCCCTAAACACACCTTTGGGCATCCTAAGCATGAGAGGCAGTCATTCTCCCTGTACCTCTCAAACATCATTTGATCTCTTTGGAAAACCATCTCCACCAAGTGACCCTGGACCTGCTAGTAGGGGTGGGGAGTAACCACAGAGTCAAACCTCTAACAGCTGTTCTTTGTGGCAGAGGAAAGGACGGCCTCCTGGACACATCCTGTCAAACGACCGGGCAGGCGCCGGCATGGCGTGAGTAGGGGCCAGCAGTGTGGTGAGAGGCAGAGGGAGCGGAGGGAGAGAGTGGCCCTGGAGGAAAAGAGGCCAGAGTTCTGTGCCTGGTGAAATCAGACTCACCTGCGTAAGTCCCAGAGGAGGGTTACCTTGGCTTGAAGGATGAGGAAGAAGGGCAGTGAGGAGGAAATTTTGTGTCCTGTTTTTGCCCCAGAACAGTTCAGCCCAGCTTTATTAAACACCAGAGTTATTCATTGTTAGTATATATTGAATACATATAACTGGTCTAAATACCTTACATACTTTACTGTTTAATCCTTACAGCCACCATCTAAAGAAGATATAATTAATTTTGCAGATAAAGAAACAGACTCAGAGAATTACCTGCCCAAGGTCAAACAGTTAACATTGCCTCCAGGATAGTTGTTTTCAAAGTTTTTTTTTTAAAGACTTAATTTTTTTTTTTAGAGACATGTTAGGTTCACAGCAAAATTGGGAGGAAGGTACAGAAATATGCCGTATACTCCCTGCCCCTGCCTATGCTCAGCCTCCCCCATTATCAACATCCGGCACCAGAGTTGTACATTTGTTGCAACTGATGAACATACTTTGACACATTATCACCCAGAGTTCATAGTTTTACATTAGGGTTCACTCTTGGTGTCATACATTTCTATGAGTTTGGACAAATATATAACGACATGTGTCCACCATTATAGTATCATACAGAGTTCTTCCACTGCCCAGAAAATCTTCTGTTTTCTACTTATTCATCCCTTCTCCCCTCATTCCATTTTCCAAGAATTCTAAAGCAGCAGAAACTTTTTTTCAGACAAAACTATTTACATGGAAGCCTGATCTATAAAGTGGATAAAGGCACACTGGTCTGGGTAAGGGTAGTGGTGATAGTTTGAAACCACTGGCTTAGGAGGTGGACTAGTATTAATCCTCAGACCTTAGATTTCTCTCCACCTGAAGCAATTTCGTTCCTCACAAACACAGATAGTTGGGGCAGTTGCTGTCATCTCTTGACAGATGAGAAAACTGCAACTCAGAGGTTCCTGGAGCTGCCCACATGGTGATGTGAGATGAGAGCTAGCACTAGAATGGCTTCTAGCCCCGTGCTTTTTCTCTTCTGTGCCTCCTCTAATCAGTTACCACAAAGGAGGGCACCTAGGGCAAGGTGGGAATGCGTGAGGAACTCCTACCACCACCAGCAAGTTTTCCTCCAGTCCTAGGCTCACCTTGGAGAATTCACCTTTCTTCTTTCCTTCCAAGCAGGTGGAAGCCAAAATCCTGTGAACCAATTCGCCGGGAAGGCCCCAAGGTATAATTATGTGAGCATGGCAGTGACTGCTGTCCCAGGGAGACTCAACAAAGGCTCTGGGGCCCACCACGTGGGAAGGGGACTGGGGATGGTAAAGGATGTGTGCGCACACCCTTCCAGAGCCATCTTCCCCCCTCCATCTCCAGCCATGCTGGCCTCCAGAAGAGATCCCATGTAGGAATTGGAATTAGAGCTTGAGTCTTTACTGAAGCCTTCTCCCTGTAAGAGCTAGTGGTAGTGGTCACTAATACGTATTCAATACTTAATATGTAACAGGCACTGCCCTAAATCTTTTGTATGGATTATCTCATTTAATCTTTATAACAAACTTAAAAGACTGTTACCACTCTATAGTTGAGAAGCTTCCTTTCCTGCCACGTCCCCTGTGAGCATAAATTATTTTGTGTAGTTATTTTATACACTTAATGCACTTGAGACTTGCCCAAAGTCACATAGGTAGTAAGTGATAGAGCCAAGTCTCAAACCCAAGGTCTATTGGCACCAGAGTCTGTGCTCCTAACCATAAGCCTTTATTACCTCCAGAACAGTTGTTCACAAGCTCTTTTAGCAATCAGATCCTTTATTTAAATAAAATCATCTATGGAACCCCAATAAGGTAGATAAAAAGCACCCCTGTCCTCACTGAAGTTGAATCCAATAGACATCGTCCACCTCTTGTCTTCTGGCCCTCTCTGCTTTGACACTGATGATCATGCCTTTCTTCTAAAATTCTACTCCCTTGGAGCTAATGATGCTGCATTCTCCTGAATCTTTCTCTTCTTCTCCAAACATCTCTTCTCTCTCATGAGTTCTTCCTCAGCAATGATCCATATAAACAGGTGTTCCCAGAATTCTCTCCTTGGCCCACTTCTCCACTTTATCTCTGGATGATGTAAATCGTCTACTCTTAAGGTTTCAGAGACTGCCACAGGCTAAACCTCCCATACCTTTTTGTTCGTCCCCTGCTTCTCTTACTTTAAAATTTGTATATCCTACTCTGTGCTAGACCTCTCTGCCTGGAAGTTCCATAGGCATTTCAAACTCAGCATATCCAAAATTGAAATCAGACTTCCCTTGCAACCTTCTTTTATGTTCCTTACCTTAATCATCCTGGCCTCTTTCTTTTCCTCACCTCCCTACATCCAGTCAAGCCCTGGACAATTTTTCCTCCTAAATATATTAGTTTCTATTCCCTCCCATTCATCCTTACTGCTGACCTAGTTCAGGCCTTTGTCGTCTTTCAAAACTTCTTTTTTATAACAGCCTCTAAACTGCTTTCCTTGCCTACAGTCTTGCCCCTTCAAATCCATTATCCACATTGCCGGAAGAGTGAGCTACCTTTAAAATCAGTCTGACTCTCACTTGTTTAGAGGCCTTCAGTGACTCTCCATTGCCTACAGAAGAAATAAAATGCAAACGCTGAATGTAGCCTACTGGGGCCTCTAGCTCCTGCATGCTTCTCTTCCCAGCCCCATCAATTGCACTGCGAGTCCCTCCCTCCCTTGATCCCTCCCTCCATATCCCCTTCTTGGGGGTGGGGGCGGGGGGCGTGAAATTGCAACTTCCTAATTTGCACTCTTTCCCCACTGGCAGCACAGAATTGCTTGTAGTTCTCCAGTATGACAAGCTACCTCTCACCTGCCCTGGTTCATGCTGCCCTCTATCTGGAATGCCCTTCTTCCTCCCCTCTTCCCTAACTTACATTTGTCCTTTCAAAATTAACTTGGGAATTGCCTCTTTAAGGAAGCCTTCCTGGCTATACCCTCCCCTTTAGCACCCCTCACACCCTTGCACTCCTGTGTCATTGCCCCATCACATAATGGTGTAATTCTCTGTATCTGTGTCTGTACCTGTGCCTCCTGTAGAACAGAGACTGTATCTTACTCATCTCTGTATCCTCAGCATCTAGCACAGGGCCTAGCATATTGTAAGCATTCAGTTTCTTGAATAGATTGTTGAATAATGGATAAAGGTGGTGGTTAGTAAAGGGCAGGGGGAGGGTTGCTTCTGTCCTGCCCACCAGATTAAACCTCACCCTCACTAGCGCCTCTACTTTTTGCATAGTGGGACCCGGCTCGCCTGAATGAATCGACCACCTTTGTGTTGGGATCTCGAGCCAACAAGTAAGTCTAAGAGCTTTGGCACTGACACAGGGGACAGGTCAGGGGTCCACTACTGGGACTGTGCCTTCTGGAATCCTTACCACTCTCTTTTACTTTTCAGGGCCCTAGGGATGGGGGGCACCAGAGGAAGAATCTACATCAAGCACCCACACCTCTTTAAGGTAGGTGAGTGCTGGGAGGTAGGCTGGCCATTGCACTGGGACTTGACGACATTGGGAGCACTACAGGGCACAGAGAAGCTTGGAACAAACATTGGTCTGGGAGTCATTTAAGATCTATTTATGGCCAGGCATGGTGGCTCACATCTACAATGTCAGCACTTTGGGAGGCCAAGGTGGGAGGATCGCTTGAGGCCAGGAGTTCGAGACCTGCCTGGGCAACAAAGCAAGACCCCATCTTTACAAAAAATAAAATTAGCCAGGCATGGTGGTGCACGCCTGTAGTCCCAGCTACTCGGGAGGCTGAGGCAGGAGGATCACTTGAGCCCAAGAGTTTGAGGTTGCAGTGAACTATGATCAGGCCATTACACTCCAGCCTAGGCGACAAAGGAACCCTGTCTCAAAAAATATATATTTGATAAATAAATAGAAATAAAATAATAGTCACCAGTCCCACCAGTCACCAGGTATGCTGTGCTTTAAGAAAGGAAAGGAGTAGGGAGTATAATTATACTAAGTCTCTGGGAACTGGGTCCCATGCACTGGCCTCCGGGGCTTAGCACATCTTGCTCTGAAAAGAACAATGAGCCCTCTACATCCACCAGGCTAGGACAAGGTCTTATTGGTGAGAACTGCTGAGGGGCCAAGAGTATGCTCTGGGACCAGGTGAGAAAAGCCCATCACACTAGGCTAATGTCTCCCCCTGTAACTTCATCCCTCACAGTATGCAGCTGACCCCCAGGACAAGCACTGGCTGGCTGAGCAGCATCACATGCGGGCAACGGGGGGGAAGATGGTAAGCATTGTTCACACATGCCACTGCCAAAGACCCACCCAGCCCAAGAACCAGGATTCTGGCTGTTGGTGACAGCTCTCCTCCAAATCTGGGAGACTCCCAAAGCCTGAGGAATGTGTGATGAATAAGGCCCCTTCCTTCATGATAAAAAGCAGCTTGTAATCCCTGGATTCCCTTCCCTATCCCTAGGTTTCCCTCTGCCCCCTCACCCTTCCACCCCAGCCCTCCAAGACCACATACTTGGATCATACTAGCTGTGCATGGGAATGGCAGGTATAAGACACTCTTAATACTACTTTTCCCTCATGTCCGCATTAATAGATTTCACTTATCAACTACAACGCTCTTCACCAGACAGCTGTAGAATCTTTTCTCAACTCAGTACTACTCCAGGCAGCACCCCTCGTCAATAGTAGTTAGCATGTGCAATGAAATGTGCTTGCCACACCTGGCAACCCCTGCAGATTCACCTCTGCTTAAAAGAGTTCTCAGATCATACCAAGCAACAACCTTAGGAAAGTCATTCTTGCATGTGTTCTACAACTGTCTTGGAGGACTTTGTCCATCATATGCAATATCCCCACCTGAGGATTCACTTAGTCCCACTGCTGGTACTGCTCCTAGTAGAATCTAATGGTCTTGCAAACTGGTGTGCCATCTGCTTTCCACAATGAAAGCTACCTTTTATTTTACTACTCTATATATGCCCACACTTTATTTCAAAAAATATTTCAGGGAGCTTACCACTGATACATAAAATGCAACATAACATAAATAAGAACTAGATGGAGGTAGAGGAAAGAAAGGACCTAAAATTAAGCCACTGACAGGACTAGTTCTTTAAAAAGTTATGTTTTTTAAATTGCTGACCTGGGAGCCCTGTGCGCATCTATAGGTGTTTGGAAATTGAGGTCTGGGCCCCTCTCAAGGACACCTGATCTGTTACATAGTTCGCAGTGCCCATAAGATGAAGACAGTAAAATTACTCAGGAGATACAAAATTATCCCTGACCCTAATACTAGAAAGAACGTCTCCCACAGAAGACTTTCTAACGTGATGAACATCTCCTATATGGTAAGCTCTCAAGAGGGCCCTACCCACTGCAGACTATGGCATTGTGCCAAAGCAGTTCTGCAAGCCCCAGGACAGTACAGCCCACTTACGAGACAGCAGTGTACTTATTCATGTTTTCGCTTTTGTCACAAAGCTCAAAGCCAGGTTATCTTAGTCCCCAGAGTTAGCATGTGGCTGCTTCTTCCTGATTTTCTGTTTCCATGTTATCTTTTGCTAGCTCTTGCCATTTTGTCATAAGCCACTTTGGGTCCTTTTTTAAAAGAGGAGGAAGCGGTAAATAAATTATTCACCAGTCCCTACTCTCCCAGTTTCCCTTTGAGTAAAAGATTGTCTGAAGAACCATTCCCTAGTCTCTCCCTACTTATTCTCCCCTACTAACTTACAAACTATACCCTCCTCTCTTGCAGCTAGTAGCAGGCCTTAAATTAAGCAGATGTTTAAGAAAGTGTTATTGAGTTAGAGTGAAATGAGTCAGAGGCAATGACCACTCTCCCTTGCTCCTGCCCCAGGCCTACCTCCTCATTGAGGAAGACATCAGGGACCTTGCTGCCAGCGATGATTACAGGTAAAACCAATGGGTCTCCTACCCTCCACCCTCCCTGTGCCTCAGGGTAGCCTCTGGGATGAGGCTGGGCTCATCCTCACTTGCTTCAACTTCCCTCCTCAATATCTGTTCCAGAGGATGCCTGGACCTGAAGTTAGAGGAACTGAAATCCTTTGTCCTACCCTCCTGGATGGTTGAGAAGATGCGAAAGTACATGGAGACACTACGGACAGAGAACGAGCATCGTGCTGTTGAAGCACCTCCTCAGAGCTGAGGCCAGGGCCCCTGCCTGCATTTGGCAGTGTGCCTCCAAGGCCTTCTTCCCCATATGGCTGAGGCCACCACTGGGACTGCTCCTAGATGGATCTCAGCGGCATTATGCTGTGCCTGGACTAGTGTATAGTGACTCGCTGCAGAGCGCCTCTAGACTGGCATGTGGTTCTATATTTGTAAAGTTATTGGTATAAGAAACAATTAAACAGTTTGTAATAAACACAGATGGTGAACCTGCTGTGCCGTCTGCCTTGTGGGGGCTGACAGAACATCAAGGGCTGTAGAAGAAGTGGGTGTAGGAAAAAACGACCCGATATCTCTCCCCCGTCACAGTATAGAGTAGAGCCAGGCTTGATGAGACCCCGCTGGGAACACTGTGTAGCCTGCCAGTCCTCCCTGTCCCTCTATTTCTTCTTCACCCAGCTGACACAAGGGCATGGCAGAATGTGAAGGCTAGCCCCATGGGGGTTTGATGACAGACCATATGAGAAATTTACAGCGTGGGCTTTTATAACCCCCGTTTTACAGGTTAAGACGCTAACGGACCTGCCAAGGTCACAGCAAATCAGTTGGAGAGGTAGGATGTGAACCTGTATTTTCTAATACGGAGCTTGCCGCTGTGGCCGTCAGCCTCGAGTTTCTCCCCTCACTAGGACTTAAAGATACTTGGGACCCCAACAAAGGTGCCCAGGACAATACAATTAAGGGAGGAGCGGGGGTTTCCGGTTTGGGGAAGGGTTCCAATGCTGCAGGATTGGAGGCACTTTCCTGCCCTAGGAGATGGGATCAAGCCTGGGCGTGCCGGGCGTTCCTAGCTTAACAAGGCGTTTGACCTTAAAAGGGCTAGTCCCACGTGGACGTTTACTTGGCCCTTTAATGGTCGGCGTTTTCCAAAGGCCTCCAATCCACTACAGATTCGTTAGTTAATGGCAGCCTCTTCCGCCAATCGGCCGTCAGAAGCAGAATCCCGCAGCCCAATAGTAGCATGGTGGCGGGTGGGTCTAGCAGTTGCGCAGCGACAGAGCGCTCTGGTGCGTCCCATTGGCTGGATCAAACCCAAGCGAGCCGCTGATTGGTCAACGCTGCCGGAGGGGTTACAATTCAAACGCGGGCGGGCGGGCCCGCAACCCTGCAGTTGCAGCCGTGTTTTCCGAGTTCCTGTCTCCTTGCCAGCGCCGCCCGGATGGCCTCCCAAAACCGCGACCCGGCCGCTGCCAGCGTCGCGGCGGCCCGTAAAGGAGCCGAGCCCAGCGGGGGCGCCGCCCGGGGCCCCGTGGGCAAAAGGTGAGTGGTGCGAAGGTAACACTCGCCGGGCCTGGCATGCCCTGGGCATTGAGACCGAGACTTCTGCGACCCCTCGCCAACCTCTTGGGCGGGCAGATATACGAGTACAGGGGAACACTACAGGAGCTCAGGGCCTAGCATGCCTGGGCATTGGGGCCAAGGGCGGAGACTTCCGGGACCCCCACCTCCTGGAACGGGTGAGATTTGGGAAATGAAGGGCACACGCCAGGAACTCACACTGCTCTTTGAGACCCTCCTGAAAGAGGTCGGAAGACTAAGGACGCTGCCAGGCTACTCCCCGGGTGAGCCAAGACGAAGATGCTCAGGGACCCTATGGGATTTGGCAGGGACAGGGGAGGGGAGAAATTGAGATCTGGCTCGGGGAGAGACGCCAAAGCAGTGGGGATTAAGAACACGCCAGAATCATCCTACGGGAGCCTGGAATTAAGGAGAGTGAGGACTCACTAGGATCGTTCTGTGGAGCTAGTGAGTGTACCCTGAGCTGAGTCTGACCTTGGGGAAGGGTTAAGTCTCCATGACAGCTCCTCCGGAGAGGTTCAGGTGGGAGGAATGCATCACCTGGAGCCCTGGCCCATCCAGATCCCCAGGTAACCCCAAATGCTCTTTTTGCAGGTTACAGCAGGAACTGATGACCCTCATGGTGAGTGTCCAAGTGCCCAGATCCCCAGCCAATTGGTACCTGCCACTCAATTATCAGTAGCTCCCTTTCCTACATCAGCCTCTTTGCTAGACACAGGGGTAAAAAGATGAGTATAGTTTACTCTTCTTCTGGGAAGAAGTCCATCTACCCCACCTACACCTTTCCCAGCAGCCTCCCCTCCCAATTCCTTCTCCCTACAATGAAGCCCGAATTCATGTAAGACATTCTCTGTCCTGTCCTTCCTGGTCCCAAGCTTTACCCACGCCCAACTCCCCACCCTCCTTGGTGTTTCTAGTCCCATCATAACTTGGAATACTCAATACTTAGAGTTTTTTTTTTTATATTAACCCTGAATATTCAACTCAAATCCTTCAGCTCTTATATTGTATATCTCCCTAATCTGTGAATAGTCTCTGGGCTTTGTATATGACCAGCACTTACTAGCATGTTTAATTGAATTCCCAGCAGCCAACAAGATTGTGGGCACAGAGAAGCCTTCTGCTTCCCTGCACAACCCCTCTTTCCTTGGCCTGGCGATGAACCTCTACAAGCCCAATACTGCTTCCCAGAGGGGCATATTCAGCCCCAAGAGTCTAATCAGCTTCCTCAGAAAAGCCGATCAGTTCTGTTTGGTTGCTTTACTTTGGATCAAAGTGCTCACCCACTGACCTCCTTCACTGTGTCCAAAAGCGTACTCTGCAATCCAGCAATGTTCTGTTTTCTCCCCAGATGTCTGGTGACAAAGGAATTTCTGCCTTTCCTGAATCAGACAACCTTTTCAAATGGGTAGGGACCATCCATGGAGCAGCCGGCACAGTAAGTGTGGGGTTGGGGTGGGTGAGTGTGGCTTTGCCGAGACAGGAAAGGTGGGAGGTGAAACCCAAGTGCCAGGCCTGCTTCAAGCCTTTAGCTGGGCAGGACACTCCCCTTGTGTCTCTTTATGTGCTCTGGGCCTTGTGGCCTTATTCTCTCCCTCTGTACAATAAAAGGGTGAGTTTATAGCAGAGCTGTCTATCTTACATGCTTACAGGGGGCCAGGCAGCAAGGAAATCAATGGAGTGAGGACTTTGGCCAATGTGAGAGCACAGATCTCAAGAAGGCAGTTTCTCATTGCTGCATACCTTGTTTAAGATAAATCAGAAGTCCAGATCTGTGTCAAAATCCTAATTCTTACATGTTAGCAACTAATATTCTAATTGAACTAAAGCACAGCTGTGGTGGCCCTCAGGATGCCAATTTACAGCCCTTAGTCCAAAGAATCACTAATGTCTCCACCAGGTAAAAGGAAAGCACCAGAACCCACTTAATGCTTTGTCTACTATCCAGTCCCAGACAGAAATTCAAAAGGTCCCAGCAAGCCTCTCGGATGGGGCTTGGGTTGGGATATGAGGCCTGGGTGGGGAAGCTTACTCCCTGTCTGTTTCTCCAAATGCCAGGTATATGAAGACCTGAGGTATAAGCTCTCCCTAGAGTTCCCCAGTGGCTACCCTTACAACGCACCCACAGTGAAGTTCCTCACGCCCTGCTACCACCCCAATGTGGACACCCAGGGTAACATCTGCCTGGACATCCTGAAGGACAAGTGGTCTGCCCTATATGACGTCAGGACCATCCTGCTTTCCATTCAGAGCCTGCTAGGAGGTGACTTGGGAGACCAGCCCTCTCGTGTACCTGGGAACCTGTCGGGATGCCTCTGGGTCAGCGTCTTCTACCCGCTTTGACCATTCATTCTCTTTCTCTCCACCCACAGAACCCAACATTGATAGCCCTTTGAATACACATGCTGCTGAGCTCTGGAAAAACCCCACAGGTGGGTCCTTCATCCTTCTCTATGACAGGGTGATCACTCCCCAAACATAAAAGGATCCCAGTGACTTGGGACTGGGTTGGGCCAGCAGGGGATGCGGCTCCATCCACTTCTGCCTCTACCCTGGTGTTCTTGTTTGCTATACAAAATGGGAAATTAACCCCTTCCATATTAATGCAGGTTGAGGGTTTTTTAGTAGAATGCCTTGCCTGTGCCCTCCCCAGTCTCAGCAGAAGCAAGCCCTTCCAGGAGAGCTGACTGGTTGGCTGGCGGCACATGGAGAGTCCACCGTGCTATGAAGCCAGCCCCTCCCCAGCCTCCTTCCATCCTTGCATCCCTGGCCAAGTTGCCCACTTGCCCACCTTAATTAACCCCTCCTGTCTCCAGCACTCACCGAGACATGCCTGTTCTCTTTCAGCTTTTAAGAAGTACCTGCAGGAAACCTACTCAAAGCAGGTGTCCAGCCAGGAGCCCTGACCAGGGCTATCCGGACTCTCCCTGTGTTCTTTTTTTTTTCTTTGGATGATCTGTCCTTTCCCTGATTTCTGTATAGGACTCTGTGTCTTGAGCTGTGTTGTTATTGTTTTGTTCCTGTTTTTTAAATTAAGTCTCTGGTTGAGCCCTTGTGGTGTATATTAAATAAATACATTTTGGTTGTTTTTTATACAAGTTGCTGCCTTGCAGTTACCCTAGGGTTGGAGGTACTTGGGGTGGGCAGAGGTCAGGTTTAAGGTCTGGGTTCTTGGCCTCCTCCTCTCTATAGATGTGGGCACAGCTGCTAAGCTGTACAGCCCAATAGTGGAGTGACTAGGACCTGTGACCTTGGTTATTTTATGACTCTGCATCTGTTGATCTACGAGAGTAATAACAATGCCTATTTCTGTGGAGTTGTGACATGCAACCAGGAATATTAGTGAATACTGGAGCTGCCCCAGCCTTGATGCACATGAGGCTGGACCAGACCTTAGGCTGAAATCCCTACAGCTGTAGAAAGAACAAGTATATGTATGTGTTCAAGAGGACCCGCCACTCACTCTCTGACAGATGTTCTGGCCCTGAAAAAGAGAAGGCCAAGGTTACCCTACAGCTGGCCCAGGGTCTGGGGAAACAGCCAGGGGAGAAAACTCCTTCCCTGGCAGGACTCTCAGGGCTGAGCTTGCAACTCTGGGTCCTGGCCCCAGGCCCCCCAGGGATGGATCCACACTCCAAGGGGGCATGCTCACTGCCTGCTTCATACCCACCAGTAAGTCCTCAGCTGCTGCACCCACTGGCCCGGACTCCCAGCCCCTTGGGCCACCTTGCTGCTGGCCTGCTGCAGGCTCTGGCCTTTGAGGCCCCAGGAAGAAACACTCATGCTGGGCCCCCACAGGGGAAAGAGCAGGCTGAGTTAATAACCTAGCCCAAGTCCTGCAGGAAGGTCTCCAAGGTAGATAAACAGCACCCAGTTGCCCTCCAACCTCTGCACCCAACCCCTTCTGCTCTGCCAGCAGCTGGTTGTGCAGGGCTTGAGGGGAAGGGGAGGAGACAGCAGGAGGGTTCTAAGCCACCCCTTCCTCATTCCTGCTAACATAGGCCCCTCTCCTCTGCCCTGTTCCCCCGGCCAAGCAGCCACCTATAAAAAGAGTTGGGAGTTGTCGGGTCTGGAATTGCAAGTTGGGTGCCCTCATGCCTAAAACTGCTCTTAGCTCTCTTCTCTTGGGGCTTGGAGCAGTGCTTCTCAATCTAATGTGCATACAAATCCACGTGGAATTGTGTTATGAAATGCAAATTTTGATTCAGTAGGTCTGGTGGGGCCTGAGTTTCGCTTTCCAGTGAGTTTCCAGGTAATGTCATTGTCATGGCCTGGTTAAGAAACAAAGATTCAGGCCAGGCGCGGTGCTCACGCCTGTAATCCTAGCACTCTGGGAGGCCGAGGTGGGCGGATTGTTTGAGCTCAGGAGTTCGAAACCAGCCTGAGCAAGAGCGAGACCCCATCTCTACTAAATATAGAAATTAATCGGCCAACTAAAAATATATAGAAAAAATTAGTCGGGCATGGTGGCCCATGCCTGTAGTCCCAGCTACTCGGGAGGCTGAGGCAGAAGGATCACTTGAGCCTGGAAGTTTGAGGTTGCTGTGAGCTAGGCTGATGCCACGGCACTCTAGCCCGGGCAACACAGTGAGACTCTGTCTCAAAAAAAAGAAAAAAAAAAAGAAACAAAGATTCAGAGCAGTGTTCTCAAAGTGTGATCGTTCCAGCAGTAGCAACATCACCTGAAACTTGTTAGGCAAATTCTTGGCCCCAACAAGCTCTCCGGGTTCTGCTACTCTCAAGTTTGAAAATCAGGTTAGAGGATGCCTGAGAAAGGCAGGGTTCAGAACCTGATGCAAAAGTGGTTCTTAATAAATGCTAACTGTGTTGGACATATTTTTTTCTGCCTTGGGGAAGCCTCTCCACGTCCTTGGTCATGGTGTTTGGTCCCCTAGATGGTCATATGTCCTACCTTGTATCAGTTATAGGGACCCAACTCTAAACTCTAGTTTAGAACCAGTGTTCTCTGGAATTAACAGAGTAAAATTACTTTACTAACGGGGTTGCTAAAAGAGGGAGTCAGTCTAGGCTGCCGGTGGAGACAGCAAGACGCAAGAAGGCCAAGCAGAGACAAATAGCTGGGAACTGGAGAGAGATGACATTGAGACTCTGGCCTCCAGTTCATACCACGAACCAACAAATCCCTTTTTGGTTTAACTCAGTTTGATTTAGATTTATGACACTGGGAACAAAGAGGCCTAGTAAAGGAAATATTAGAATTTGTGATTATTAGTATTCCCATCACTCAACACAATTATTCAATGCCTGCAAGGTAAAAGCCCTCAGCTGGGAATAAAACAGAAAAGGAGGCCAGGCGCGGTGGCTCACACCTGTAATCCTAGCACTCTGGGAGGCCGAGGTGGGAGGATCGCTCAAGATCAGGAGTTCAACACCAGCCTGAGCAAGACTGAGACCCCCATCTCTACTAAAAATAGAAAGAAATTAGCTGGGCAACTAAAGATAGAAAAAAATTAGCCAGGAGTGGTGGCCCACACCTGTGGTCCCAGCTACTCGGAAGGCTGAGGCTGGAGGATCACTTGAGCCCAGGAGTTTGAGGTTGCTGTGAGCTAGGCTGATGCCACAGCACTCTAGGCCAGGCAACAGAGCGAGACCTTGTCTTTAAAGAAAACAACAGCAAAAAAAAGAATGGTGCCAGGTGTCCAATATATCCATGTAACAAAACTGCACTTGTACCCTCTAAATATATTGAAATAAGAAAAAAAAGAATGATGATGATAATGATTTTAATAATAGCTAGCATTTATTAAATGCTTGCTATGTGCCAGGCACTGTTCTAAGCACTTTGTACACACTAACTCATTCTTACAACCTGTAAATACTATCATAATCCCCATTTTACAGATGAGGAAACTGAGACACAGGATGGTTTAATTTGTCACAAGCAATGAGGACTCAAATTCAGGCAGCCTGACTCTAAAGCTAAACTACCACTACACCTAATTAGCTATGATCTGATACCTGTTGTATACAAAGGACTATGGGAGATAGAGCTGCAGCCAGTGGGGGCAGGGATGAAGGAAGAGATGGTGTCTGAGCTGGGTCTTGTAGGTTGAAGAATTTGCCAGGCTTAGAGGAAGGCATTCCAGGGAGGGCAAACAGCATGTACAAAGACCCAAGGGCTTGAAAATGCACTCCAGGTCCACATCATGAATAAACTGCCCAGTGTGGCTGGAGCCCCGCCAGGGATATGGGAAGGAAGGGAGTGGAAGGAATTTGGATTTGATTCCAGAAGCAACGGGGAGCCTTGAAGGACTTTCGACAGAAGATTAGCCAGGACAGATTTTCTCTCAACTATCTCATGCTGAGGGCCCTCTGTTGAGCACACCAGGCGGAGGCAGGGATCCGGGGTGACAATGTTATCAAAACCTCCTTCGTGCCTGTGCCTCCACCCTCCCTACCGTCGCCAGTACCGAGCGCCTAGTGCGCGCTGGGAAGAACAAAGTAGGTCAGCAGAAACTGCTGCCTGGCGCGGATGGACACCCACTCCCCCTCTCCGCAGCCCTGTAGCCTACAGAAGGTGGCGACTACGGCCCCCAAGACCCAAAGGTTCCAGAAAAGGACGGTGGGGAAGTGAGAGAGCTTCACCCCTCTGCTCCGGGTTCTGGCTTCCTGCCGTCCCGGGTCCCCTCCGGGGGCCGCAGAGTCACAATGATTCAGCTCGAAGCCCCGGCAGCCTCCCGCCTCCAGCGCCAGGCGCCACCGCCACGTGTCCGCGGAGCTGCCCACCAGCTGCCAGTCGCGGGCCGTGAGCCTGCACTCCGGGGCCGCCGCCTCGGGATCCCGCAGCTCGGACGCCCCTCCCGGGACCCCAGCCCCCGCCCCCGAGGGAGCCCCGGGTGGCGCCCACCAGGGTGGCGCCCTGGACAGGGGCCCAGCCAGGCGACCCTGAGACCCGCTGCCCCCGGTCCTCCCCTCATTCAGGCCAAGAGCTTTGCAAGGTTTACTTTTATTCCTTCCAGGCACAGACCCGGAAGGGACTGCGCCTCCCTCGTGAGGCGGGAACCGACCCCGGGGCGGAGCCGCCCGCGCTCTAGGGGCGCGCGATCTCGGTGGAGGCGACGGGGCGCTCCTTACTGCACACCCTCCATCATCTTCAGGAACTCTGCGGGGAAGGGCAGGGGCAGGGAGTCAGCGGTCCACTAGGGACGCAGAGGCCTGGCCAGGGCTCCGGCCTCGCACAGGGGGTGCCAAGTCATTAACTGATAAGTTGCACCCGCCGCCCAGAGCTCCTTACCCGCCCGTAGGGGGCGGGGGGAGGAACTTGGTCAGGTCACACCCAGCCCCACCCGCAAGGCCAAGGACACCAGCCTGAGCCAGCCAGGCGCGCGGGTGCCCCGCCCCCGACGCTCCCGCGGCCCTCACCGTCGAAGTCAATGCGGCCATCGTTGTTCTTGTCGCCGTCTTTCATCAGAGATTCGAGCTCCTCTTCGGTCACGTGCTCCCCAGAGGCCCTGAAGATGTCGGCCAGCTCCTCGGCATCGATGTAGCCATCTGCGTTCCTTCGGGCGCAAGAACAGGGAGGGCTCAGGGCTGGGGCGAGCTGCCCTGGCCGCGCCTGACGCCCCCTCCCGCACTCCCAGCCCGGGACACCCCTGCCCTGCCCGCCTGGCTCGGCCCGCTCGGCCCCCTCCTCGGCTCCCAGCCCCCGACGCACTTGTCGAAGATGCGGAAACACTCGGCCAGCTCCTCCTCGGTCTTCCCCTTCGCGTCCTCTTTCATCTGGCGCACCATCATGACCAAGAACTCCTCGAAGTCGATGGTGCCGCTGCCTGAGGGGCGCAGGTGGGGGACTGAGCCCGAGCCCGGACCCCGCCTCTCCCCACCACTCCCTGCCTCGGAGGGGCCCCCCGCTCACCGTCCTCATCCACCTCCTCGATGATGGCGTCCAGCTCCTCCTTGGTGGGCGTCTGGCCCAGCATCCTCATCACGGTGCCCAACTCCTTGACGCTGATGTCGCCACCACCATCAGCGTCAAACATGTCGAAGGCGGCCTTGAACTCTGCGGTGGGTGGAGGGGAAAGCGGAGGGCTGAGGTGAGGCCCACTGACCAGCCAGCCTCACACCTCCTCCCCCACCCTGCCCACACCCCAACACCCGGCCTGCCCTCGCCTCACGCACCAGCGATCATCTCCTCGCTGAGGTAGGACCGGGCCTCGACCTGCTGGTCCGTCTGTGTCGGCTGCAGGAGACACACAGAGCCAGAGCTGAAGGGGCAGCCCTGCAGCTGACTATGCCCAAGCCTTCCCACTCATCAATCAGAGGGCAAGTCAGGAACACCCCAGTGACACTGGGCAAGTCACCTAGTGTGCTTGCATCTCTTAGCAGCTTTGCAGGGACAAGATGAAGTCGGGTGTGAAAGGGCCATTCCAGCATGACTTTCCAGTTTTCCCTAGCTCCCGGTGGTGCCTGGTACTTTAATAGTTGCCCAATACATGGTTGTTCTCAAGTAAATAATAATGCAACGCAAAGTTACTGAGCACCTGCTAAGTGTCAGGCCACGGACCAGGCACTGGGACCACCAGGAAGAGACGGGACACATCATCCCTCGCCACAAAAAATTTGTGTAGATGGAGATTTTAAGCTTCCTTCTTCTGATTCAGTCGTTGGAGTAAAGACCTCATGCCGGGTAGAATGGCACAGAGGCCTTGGAGTGAAAATAAGATTTCGGGGGCGGTTTCCAGTTTGCATCCCAGCCAGGCCGTCTGGGTCAAGGGCTCTGGACCGAGGCTGTCGGTGAGGAAGGGGTGAGGCGTCCAAGGACTTCTTGAGCCGGCTGGCTGCCAACCCTTCTCCTTCTCCCCCTCCCTCCTCCCCTCCCCTTTCTGCAGGCCAGGGGGGCAGGCTATTTTTAGTCAGGCATGGACAACAGCAGCTGCCTCTGGGGTCTAGTTACTCCTTGAAGTAAAGTAGGGAGGGGGAAATCTCAAAAGAAAATAACAGCGGCACATCAGAACCCTCGCTGGGAGGCTGGGGTCTCTAACTCTGGTCTGTCCTCTTCTGCCCCTTCCTCGTCACCCTCAGGCTCTTGGAGCCCTGCACAAGGGCTGGCTCCAGGACCTCAGGCCTCCCACCTTCTAGAGGAGGCTTTCCTCTCTCAGTGACAGCAGGAAGGTTCGGCTGGGCTTCTAGCCCACCCCTGCCCCTGGCCTGCGGTGGAGTGACTCACTCCAGCTCTCAGGGGCCCCATTTCTACTATGAAGGAGACAAGCTAAGAGCCCCTCACAGCTCTGTGAATGATGTTGCTGGAAGTCTCAGAAGGTGGGCAGGGAATCTGCAAGCCTTGAGGTTTGATCCCTGGAACACCCAGCCCTCCCCTTGCAAGAGAAGTCAAAGGCCTTCTTCCTAGGCCTCCTCCAAGACACCTGAGTTCCAGGAACCTTCATATTCCAACTTCGAACACCCAAGTTACTGCCCTACAGAGCACCCAAGTCTGGCTTGAAAGAAGCCCAGAATGCTCCAGCGAGTGAAGCAGCGAAGTCCCTTCTTATCCTTACCATGGTTGCTGGTCACTGGGACTCCTCTGCTATGGGTCACCTCCTCTGCACTCCAGCACCCAAAGATGCCCTGGCCCACCCCCCAGGATTTATAGGGGCACCCTCTCCTTCCACCTCCCTGCTCCCCAGCACTGGATACCCTGCCCAATCAGATCTGGGGGTCAACGAGCCCCACCCCTCCCAGAGTCCTAGCCCATTGCCTAATTTAGCCAAGGGCCCTTGCAGAGAAATTTAAGCCTCAGAGCAGGTGGCAGGACTTGACGTCCTAGATTCTTGTGAGGAGGGCCTGCCCTGCTCCTCTCCCTTAGAGAGCCAGTGCCCCCCCCCCACCCACCCAGGAAGCACACTGGCTGCAAGATGGGTAAGGACGATCGGAATAGCAGCATGGTGGAATGGGAAAAGCGCAGCCCTGAAGTCCGAAACCCAGGATCCAGGGCCTGCCTCAGCAAGCTATGTGACTTTGGGCAGGTGGTGATGCTGCTCAGAGCCCAGTTTCCTCGCGTGTGAGATGGACCTCTCTGTGGGGTCTTCTTCACAGACAGACCATAGAAATAGGAGCCCAGTACAAGTCACGTAGCTTGTGCCAGGTGCATGGCATTGGTGCTTGGCACATGGAATGCCCTGTCTTTGAACCATGATAAGGGGCAAAGGACAGAAGTGGTAGGAAGTGATAGCTAGGCCACCGTTTATTGAACCTCTATGATGTGCCACACACTGCTAAGCATTTTAACCATATGTTGTCATCTAATACTCGTCCTATGAGATGGCAACTATTATTACCGCCATTTGACTGGAGAGCTTTGTAAATCATAAAGGTCTAAAGTCGTGTTGGCGATTCTTACTGTGAATCCTGACTGGGGGAAAGTGGGGACAGAGTCCTTGGGGCACCTGTCCAGAAGGAGAAGCGTATGGATGGATGGGGGGCTGTGCATTCGGAGGAGAAATAGTCAGTGAAAGCATCTCCCAAAGTTACCTTCTCTAGGGAAAGGGTGTTTGGGATTCATTTTGGGGGGGTAGGGACTGGGCAGGGAAGGTTCCTTAAGTGGTAAAGGGGCAACTGGCCCCTGCCTAGACAGAGCTCAGTGAGGAAATCTGGAGGAGCTCGGCTGGTCATCTGGAGGGTAAAGCGTGGGGCAGACCAAGTCCAAAGGGAGCCCGGAGCCCACCCTGAGAATCCAGACTCTGGGGAGTAGGCAAGGCTCACGGACAGTGGCTAAGTGACAGAAAAAGCACTGAGACAACTGAGAACAGGATCTGGGGCCAGGAAAGGGGCTCTGGACACCAAGGAAGGCAGATGGACAGTGGCAACTGGGCTGCCCCCTTCCCCTATATATAGACATTCCCAAGGAAAGCTCGGCAGGGCCAGGCCAGGCTAAGTAAGGCCTGCCCGGCCAGGTGGAGGGCCAAGGGCCGATAGCCAGGGGTTTCCAATTTGGACACAAACACTGGAATCACTTGGTCCCTTTGGAACAGAGGATGTGGAACCCTCAGCCAACCCTTGTTCATTAATTTGTTTATTTGGGGAAATAGACAAGGTCCAAACTCCTTAGTGTGGCCAAGCAAGGTCCCAGGCCCTTTAATCTCACTCCCCTCCCCACCTTGTGTGCAGCTCTGCTCTGGTCAATGTAAATACTTAAATACTGCCCCAAACACTACCCTTTGTAAACATCCAGGCTTTTGCACATGCTGCTTTTTCTGTCAGAAATTCCCCTCTTCCCTCTCTTCACCTTCCTACTTTCCAATCATCTCTCTCATCTTTAACATCGCTTCCTCCAGGATCCCTCCTCCCCTCCACCCAGGCCAGGTGCATCCATAATGGTCTCCAGTCATAGCACTGAGCATGCCCTACTTATGATCACAGCCTGTTCTGAGTTCCACTGACAAGAGACCGTTTCCTGTTCACGATCGAATTCCCCAGCACCTGGCACTTGGCACTAAGCAGGTGTTCAATAAATATTGTATTATATATAAGAATAACTGAACCGAATGGCATTTAGTTCAATATAAGGAGAAACTTCCTAGTAGTCGCAGTTGAACAATAATGGGAGCAGGTGGCCTCGGGTGGTAATGAGCTCCCTGTCACTGAGTACACACAAGCAGGAGACAGATGACCATCTTTCAGGTAGGCCATAGGGAACTATCCGTACAGTGTTTAAGAGGGGTGGAAAATATAGGACATCAAGAGATCTCCTAGTTCTGCCCTTGTTTGTGTAATCCAGCATAAGCCCCTTCCCCTCGCTAAGCCTCGGGCTACCTATCTGTAAAATGGAAGTGATAATCAGATTTCTCAGGGATCCTCCTGCTCTGACAATCCATGGTTTTATGAAGACCAGCTTTGTACCCAGACTTGCAAGGTGTATACCAAAGGACAAGTCAAATTCAGCCAGTGATTGGTGAATGAGTGAATGCGAATGAATGAATGGTGTCTTTTTTGCCCCAACACCCTGCCTGTGAGCCAAATGAAGTAATTACAGCTTTGAAATTACACAGATTTGGGCTTCGATCTCAGTTCCCCTATTTCCCAGATGTGGATCTTGAGGAAGTCAATCTGACTCAGTTTCCTCCTCTTGAAAATGGCCCATTATTGCCCAGTACCAGTCTCTTCCCCAAGATGTTGTGAGTGTGAGATGTGACAATATGTAAAATGCCTGTGACAGGATGTAGGACACGTTGGAACCTCAAACACTGAGAGGCCCAGCCCTTCTGCTCATAGAAAGGGCAGGGAGCAGAAATACCTTCTGTTCATTCAAAATTATGTCCCTCGCCCCTCTCTCCTATGCCACTCGAAAAGGGTAGGAGCTACTAGCAGAGAGATTTTGATTTTGTTTTATCGCACAACTATCAGAATCTGCCCTGCTAGGACTGATATCCAGGCCTTCTGACAGGAAACCACAATAAATGCTTCTCGACCTACTGCTGCTCTCAGGGTAAAAGATGAAACACAGAGCTCAAGAGAGCTGCTGAAGCGACCAGGCCTGCCATGTAGGAAAGGAACAGCATGCGGAACCCAGGGCACCTGGGCTCCAAGGAGCCATACTCAGAACCTTTGGCAAGCTGTGTGACTTTGGCTAAGTAACTCAGCCTCTCTGGGTCTCAGTTTCCCCGTTTGCCTACTTCCCACGCGTGAGGCTCAAATGAGATTGTGAAAACCTGTGCACACTGTAGAAACAATAATCATTAGGTAACTGATCATTTCGTCAGCCCCTGTTCTATCCCAGGCACTGGACTAGGTTTTTGTTTGAGACAGAGTCTCGCTCTGTCGCCCTGGCTAAAGCGCCGTCCCACCAGCCTAGTTCGAAGCAAGCTCAAACTCCTAGGTTCAAATGATCCTCTCTCCACAGCCTCCTGAGTAGCTGGGACTGCAGGCACCCCACCACGCCCGCTATTTTTTCGATTTTTAGTAGAGATGGGGTCTCGCTCTTGCAAAGGTTGGTCTCGAACTCCTGACCTCAAGCGATCCTCCCACCGCGGCCTCCCAAAGTGCTAGGATGGCAGGCGTGAGCCACCGCGCCCAGCCTGAGCTAGGGTTCTTACAAGAGTGGCAAAATTAGTTTTAGTATTATGGTTCCTGTTTTACAGATGAGCAAACCTAGGCTTAGCGAGGTCAGATTCCAACCCAAATCACACATCTTCTCTTGGCCTCGGTTTTCTTTCTCACCAGAGAAAAGGGCTCCCTGATGTCACATAATCACTTTGTAAAGTTGAAGAGCGCTGGGTGGAAATTAGGGGGGTAGATTGGGCAGACCCGGGTCTCCAGGCGGGGTGGGAGGAGTCAAGGGGGGCGGAATTGTGCAGGATTCCGCAGGAGGCCTGGGGCTCCCTCCGGCGGAGCCAGGATTCCCGACTCCCTCCTGCAGCGAAGGGCCCGGGATTCTCCGCGGCTCGGGGAGCGGGCGGGGCAGGAGGCGGGGCGGCGGCAGGAAGAGGCCTGAGCGGCGCTCCCAGCGGCCTGGGCTCCGCGGAGCCAGGCAGAGCCCCGCCGGCCTTGGTGAGCCGCGGGGGGCTGCGCGCCCCCGAATGCACCGCGGGACACAGGAGGTAGAGGCGCGCAGCGCGGAGAAAGAGGCGTGGGGTGGGTCCCAGCCTTCTCCTGGGAAGAACGCGGCCCTAGGCTGTGTGTGCGTGGGGGGATTGGGGGGACCGCGACGCGGGCCGAGTCCCAGGCTGGGTCCCCAGCTCGCAGGACCCCTAGGAGCCAGAGGCGGAGCCTCCGCCGCGCCCCTCCTCCTCCGCCCCGCCCCTCCCCTCCGCCTCCAGCGCGGGGCGGGGGGTCCTGCTCCACCCGAGCCCGGGACTCAGCGTCGGCGCTCCCCCCAGGGTGCCATGGCTTCAAGGCTCCTGCACCGGCTGCGGCACGCCTTGGCCGGCGACGGCCCGGGGGAGGCGACAGTCGGACCCGAGGCTGAGCAGTTCCCAGAGAGCTCGGAGCTGGAGGACGACGACGCCGAGGGCCTGTCCTCCCGACTCAGCGGCACCCTCAGCTTCACCAGCGCCGAGGACGACGAGGACAACGAAGACGAGGACGACGAGGAGGCTGGCCCCGACCCGCTGCCCCCCGGGGACGGGGCGTCTGGAGAAGACGCAGGCGAGTGCGGGAGGACGGAGGCGGGAACCCTGGGGCTCGAGTAGGCCTCCACCCCAGCCGCGTTGGCGAGAGCATCTTGGGCGCCCTGAGTTGATCCAGCCGAAACTCCCACACTTCTTAAAGAGTCCCCAGTCACCTCTTGGCTGTGTGACCTTGAGAGAGTCACAACACCTCTCTAAGCCAAGTTTTCCCTTGTGTCAAATGGGAGAAATCACTCCCATCTCAGAGTTATTGCAGGCGTTAAATGTACAGGGCCTGGGATACAAATGATAATGATGTGCTGGCGAAGTTTGGGGATGGAGATATTTATGTAGCCCCTACTATCTTCCAGGCACGGTGTTTGGCACCCACGCCCTCTCTGGCCCTCGGTTTCCATTTCTGTAAATGGGGATAATGCCCACCTCACGTTGGGAGGATGAGTGAGGTCATGACACGTCGTTTATGCCGACCCTGGCCCCAGGCCCGTAGATATGACTGGTCATGTGCTTGTGCAGAACGGAGCCCCCCACCTGATGGGCAGCGGGGCAGTCAGCTCCTGGCACGGCAGCTGCAGGATTTCTGGAAGAAGTCCCGGAACACCCTGGTACCCCAGCGGCTGCTTTTTGAGGTGACCAGCGCCAACGTTGTCAAGGACCCGCCCTCCAAGTACGTGGTGAGTGAAGGTCCAGGAACCCCTGGGCTAGAAGTGTGGCTAAAAGAGTAGGGAAGAGTCCAACCTCCTGAGGGATCTGACTGTGTAGTTATAAATGGCTGCCCCATTTTACAGATGGGGAAACTGAGGCCAGAAAGGGGAGGTCACTCTAGCAAGTCCTCAAGCAAATGGCTTAGTTTTCTTGAAACTGAGTAAAGTGGAGATTAAGGACCTGCCTTTTATCCTGGTTTTAAGACTGAGAGAACTGGTGTGTGTTCTCCCTGGCCCCACCCATAGGGTTTTTGCAAACTGTAGCAAGATGCCAGATACAAAGGGAAGTATATTATCTGGGTCAGACTTGACACAGAAGTTGCATGGGTTAGTGGTTAAGGAAATGGGCTTTGGATCCAGACCAACCTTGCTTCTCATCCCACTTATTACAAGTTGCTGACTTTGGGTGAGATGTATAACCTTGATGACCCTCGTGTCCTCATCTGAGCAGTGGGGATAACACACAGGATTAAAGCAGGAGTTAAGTGAGACGGTGCACAAAAAGCCCTTAGCATTGTGCCTGACATTAGGAGGTGCTCAATAAAATGGTAGCTATATTTTTATTATTTAACTTTGGATTGAAAACGTCTGGCATCTAGGGCCTGTTGTAGCCTCCCTGTAACCCAGGTGAATCAATTCTCGAGCACCACCCTGCACAGATTAATCTTGTCCTAAGGGCTAGACTTAGGGGGTTTGTGGGGGTTGGGGTGAAGAGCAGGGGAGGGGACAGCCTTGGAGTCCTTGTTTTCCTTGCTGTGGGGAGGAGAGACTGACATGGAGAATGAGGACCATGCCAGGTCCTGCACCCGGCCAGTCCTGAAACCCAGCTGAGCTGGCCACTCCTGGCAGTGGCAGCTCTCTGCCTCACACTCTCCCCGTCTTCACCACCCTCCTCCACCTCTGACTCAGCAGGAAGGGGGCCTGGAGCCCTGTCCCACATCTGGGCCTCTGCATCCCTCTCTATTGCTGTTAGTAAATGAGAGCCACGCCCATGGGGTGATTGCTCTGATTTGAGCAGGGGTTGACTCCAGTGGTTGAGGCTTAAGTGGCAAAGGTCCCAGAGCTCTGGGGTGGACAAGGGGTCATATGCAGGAAGGGGACACCAAGGATCAGTCCCCAGGGAGCAGCTCAGAGGCAGGGAGGAATGAGGGTGACTCTGGGTACCCAGATGGGAAGAGAATGACAAGATAGAGCAGGATGGCCCTGGGTCATGTCTGGAGTAGCAAGTTACCTCCTCTCTACAATGGGAACCCTAAGTCTTCATATAACTTTTGGAGGTCAAGCGCACAGGCTGGAATCAGATTGATCTGGGTTTGAATCCCGGCTGGGCCATTACCAGCCGTGTGACTTAGGGCAAGTCTGAGCCCTTTCACTTTGGGCCTACTTCCTCAGCTGTCAACCAGAGATAAAGACATCTTCCTTGCAGTGCTGTTGTGATGACTGAATGAAATCACAGATGTAAAAGTGCTTGGTACAGCACGAGACACAGGGTAAGTGCTCGGTTAATGGAACTACTGTCATTACTACCCATCTGGTTGGATGCTACAAGGATCAGATGAGATAATGGATATAAGATGGAGTTTTTTGGCCAAAAAAACTAACAATAAAAATGAAAGCTAAATGAACATAAGGGGTTGTTTATAGACCAGTGAGTCTTGAAGAAAATTGTCCTGCAGTGCATCCTGCAGAAAATTCGTTCCCTAGAATGTTGATAACTGTTCCTAAATAAATAAATAAAAGGCTTTACAGGCAACAGGTTTTGGGAATGCAGAGTTGAATGAGAGTGAAATAGGTTTCTTTACTGTT